>JAQGCY010000708.1:0-14774 GCA_034700645.1 Xenylla mediterranea | reverse complement strand
ACAAGAAGAAGCTTACTTTTGGAGAAGCCTCATCGATTACGATTAATCTCAGCACAAATCACTGTGACAAAAAAGGGCAAGAGGGAAGAAAGCTTAAACAAGTGCATCAGGCCAGAAAGAAACGACATGTATATAAAAAACAAGCCAGTCTAATCCAAAGAAATTTTTCAAATGGAAATAATATTTTCATGAGACGTCCAGGTTTCTTTTGGCACTTTAGTTCTCTCGAGGAAACGAAGTACAAGCCACGGCGAAAGCGACAGTTAAATTTACCTGTTAGTTCAATTCTGGTATGCTTTTATGGAGACACACAAAAAACACCCGATTGCTCTAGTCAAATCAATCATTGTACAAAAAGTCATATTGGTAAGTAAGCTTACCAAATCAATCGCTTCCCCATCAATTCACTAATATTTCCTATACTCTAATTTTTAGAACCATGCTACAAATGTAACTCACAAATGGCAGCTTCGTAATTTTCTGGTGCATCATGTATGATGATTGACAAGAGAAGAGCAAACCGATTATTGTATAAACATATCCAAAATTTAAACTTGGCTTGCTTACAAAGTGGATTCAAACCTTGGATAAATCTTACTTGTAACGTTGTTATTTATAATACACAATTTATAAAGTTATTAACGTTTAGATATATAAATGTTACAATATTTTTATTCTCTGATCTTGAGTCAAATTAAAATAATTTGGATTTTAGGAATGATGTATAGCCAAGTATTTTGCTAACCTTTTCTTGCACAGGGTCTAATGCTAATAAATGACCCTTAAGAATCCTAAGCTCTTCCAATAATTCCTCATTCTGATAAACTGTTTCACCATGTACTTTGAGGAATAGAGCCAAGTAGGCTTGGGACCCCTCGAAATTCATTTTACTTTCAATCATACAATTTCCGAATTGCATAAACTTTAAAAGCAACTCCGTCGATACTCCGTCAAGTCCTAAGGAACGAATTTCAGTGTCAATTTGAGATGGTCCCATCTCAGCAAGCACTTTCATTATTTCCATCACACCTAGAGTATAAAAAAATGTTTTTTTGATGATTAGTTTGATGATTCTCTTACCTTTTGCATCAGCATCAAAATTTCGTATAATTTGATGATTCTCTTACCTTCTGCATCAGCATCAAAATTTCGTATAATTTTTCCGAATGGTGTTGTAATAGATTCCATATCAAAATGGAGGATTTTAGAGGGAACAGTTGGAACTTTTTTGGACGCTTCACTGTCCATATCTTCTGTATCCATAGCTCCAAGTGCAGAGGTTTCAGTGTCGAGTAAGCTTGGAAGAAAAAATGGAGCAATGTACGTTTTGGGTGGCTGTTTTGGCTTGTTTCTCATCTAGAAATATCAAAATTGTACTTGTTGTTTATTTATGTTTCCAAGCTGGGTGTTATGACTGACATACCTTTATGACATCTAGATTCAGTAAATTCTTCCATCGTGATCTAGGAAGTAGACTTAGGGTTACAAGGTCCTTCGCAATCTGTTCTGGTGACTCATATTCTACAAGCTGATCACCAATCATTTCCTTATCTACTAAATCAGTAAAATAAAATTTAAGCAAGGAGCTTAAATAATGAATCCAAAAAGTTGAGGATTTGACAGCTAGATGAATTTATTTATTTTAACTAGGCTTATCTTACGTTATCTTATATTTATTTTTAAGTAACCAGGAAAGTAACTTACCGAAGTATCCATTCACATCCATATTGTCAGCTTCCATAATCTGGGGTTCATAATCCTGCTGCAGAGGCATCAAAGATACCGGTTCAAACAGTGTTTTATTCGACCACAAGAATATTCCATTACTATTGCAAAGTCCTCCAGCTAAATATTCACCGTTCTGTGAATAATCTAAGGTTGATACAATTGATTCCAATCTCACGATATCCACCAAGCTAAAATATATGAATTATGAAATATGGTTTACAAGCTGAATTGGTATGATTTAACGAACTCCACTTACTCTCCTGTAGTCAAGTCCCAAGTTCGTACAAGGCAATCCGAAGATGCAGCAGTAATCCACATATTATCTGGCGAAAAACAAGCATCAGTTAAAGGATTACAAATATCCGTAAACTTCCGAAATAGCTGTCGTCCCATAAAATTGATTATAACTATAGTAAAGTCATCAAGTGCGATTCCAACAAAATGATTCCTAAAAATTGGAAAGCCACACATTACAGTTAATAAACCAAACAACAATCAAAATTACTTACGTAATTCGGTGAAAGACAAAATGAGCTGGAGCACTCAGGTTTAATTCAGAAACTAATTTCCCAGTTTTGAAATCCCAAAATCGAACTTTCGAATCACCGCTGGCGGAAAGTACTACGGTGCTAACTTGGTCAACCGCAATCCCACGAACACATTCACTGAGAACAAAGAGTAAGTACGAATAAATCAAGGTTTAAGGATGAGTCATTTAAAGTCTTAGATCAACTGTCGGATATGCAGACTTAGTTTACCTATGAGCAGAATTCCCATATGTTTTCCTGTGCAATCCAGACTGAATATTGAATCTTTCAACTGTCCCATTGTCATAACCAGCTATAACAAACTGACCACAGGATGTTGTACAAACACACTGTGCATAAATTAGAACACGGGTTCAAACATATTTCAGTTTAAGCTCAATGCGTTTGCTTCTTACCGTGGCTGCTAAATTAACCCTTGGGATGTTTTTGTATTTAGGCAACATGAGCAATTTTTCCCCACGTTTAGTATTGGCAAAGGACCAAGTTGATATTCCAACTTGGAGAGCGTGGCATGCAGCAATATCCTCATAGTGGGAAGGAGCCGCTACAGTTTCTGCAAATCGAAATAAAAATAAATTAAAACAATACTGACACTAGCAGCTCAAAATCAACAGCATGCGCTTTTTTTACTTGCTCTTTCTGAACATATGACTTGACTCCTAGGTGGACCTTTCTAACCCTCCAACCGCAAATCCAACCACAACCACATGAATGTAGCTGTTTTTTGCATCTCCTCTACTTTATATGTCGAATCAATGTATTAAGATGAAACAATTATTCAATTAATTGTTCCCAACAATTAATCAATTAATTGTTCCCAACAATTAATCAATTAATTGGTCCCAACCATTAATTGACATCAACAATTAATCAATTAATTGGTCCCAACGATTAATTGGCATCAACAATTAATCAATTAATTGGTCCCAACGATTAATTGGCATCAACAATTAATCAATTAATTGGTCCCAACGATTAATTGACAATAACAACAAATCAATTAATTGGTCCCAACGATTAATCAATTAATTGGTCCCAACGATTAATCAATTAATTGGTCCCAACAATTAGATACAGCTATAAGTTAAAATATATTTTAAAGATCCAATGCAAATTAAAAGCCCCAATTAATCAATTAGATTGTTCAATTAATTGCCTGGAACCAATTAATCAATTACTTGACATCAATTTATTGATTATATGGCACCAATTACTTTATTATATGCATATTATATCATCTCCATGTATCATCTACCTGACTGGATTAATTATTTACTTGATTCAATTAATCAATTACTTGGTCCCATTTCACTGATTATTTGCCAATTTATCAATTACTTCATCCTAAACTATATGCTATATCCACCAGTGATAACAGTAGACGGAATTGTGGTAGTGGCAGTTTTGCGGTTGGGAGTTGAGAGAAAAACTGCTCATGCCTAATAGCGCATACTGTTGATTTTGAGCTGCTAGTGTCAGTAATTTCCGCTTATTTTGAGCGAAAAGTTGGACTGACTTACGAGTAGTAAAGTCCAAAATGGCTGGCATTTTTGTGCTACTATCATCCACAGTAACAAAATTTCCTTTCATTTTCTTCCCATTTATTGTACCTTTGGTCTTACTAAGAGATCGATTATACGTTTCATTATACACATGAAAAATCCGAAAACTTCCATCAGTTCCAGCGCTTAAAATACTCTTAGTTTCCGTTTCCTTTCCAAAAAATCTGATCCTTTGGGGTGGCTTATAGTGTCCATCTCGAGTATTCAGAAGACGACAACTTCCATCAGGCATATCAAAGATCCAAATCTTGACGCTGTTGTCCGGGCTCGAAGATGTCAACAGCGGTTCTTGAGGGAAAAATTCCAACCCCGTAATTGGACCTTGGTGAGACTTTTCCAAGTGTGCTACTACTTCATGGGCTACGTATCGAAAAAAATCAAAAATTCAACAGCTATAGAAAGAAAAGATGTTATAATGTAAGACAACACAATCAAAAGCCTAACGGTTTAAAAATTTGTTAAGAAAAAGAAATATATAAGACATCTAACATTAACATCGCATGATCCAACTGGAAATCCGAATGCTAACTCTTATCGAAATGGGGATTATATTGATTATAACCATTAAGTTTCAAAACTTTACTCACACTCAAGATCCCAAATAGTCAAGCTTCCTTGCTTGGTTCCGACAACGATGACTGGGGGTCCATCCAACCGGAAAGCAAGGCTCACTGGTTCTTCTAAAGATTGTAATGACACAATCGTTTGGTCTAATTTGATATTATGCATCAAAATCCTTCCATCTGCCACTATAATTCCCATCACGTCAACAGCCGGACTTTGCTCCAGGCATACAATCCTAGCTCCAAATCCAGGGCTAAAATGATGTACTATGTTTCCCGTCCGGGTGTTTAATAGGACCATGGCTCCTTCCTCACTTGCAACAAGAATTTTATTAATGTAGGTAGCGGGATGAGCCATAAGTGACGGTGTAAACAAATTAGATTTGAGTGATCCACAACCAATTTGAGTTGAAGTTTCTTGGACTATGTCCCAGGAATTTATTGTTCCGTCTGCATGGAGCGACAAGAGGTTTGGAGGATATGGAAGTAATTGAAGGATATCCGAACCAGAATGGGACATATAAGAATGCTTCAATTCAAATCCACGTCTCCATGCGAAAATTAGATTTTTGGATGCTGTATATACATGATAGGTGTCTGCGGTCATACAAGAGATTTCATGAGGCATGGATCCACTCCGAGAGAGTAATTGGAGCTTCTGACTCTAAAGATCGGGAGAGAAATTTCATTATTACGTTGCACATTATTAGTCTTATAAGTCCTTTAATTTAATCACTTACGGCATATGTATGAAAAGAGCGTCCAACACAAGTAATGACAAAATTCTCTCTTCGTCGATGAATATATCTCAACAAGCAGGGCACGTGATTGCTGACATGACCCAAAGTCTTGAGTGGAGCAAATATACGACTTCCAGTCCCAATCTCTTCATGTTTACTAACTGCGGTTGAACCAATACCAAGGGCTGGGGGTGGGGGAGTGGTGTCTTCTGGGCTTAGACTTACCATCACTTAATTCTCAATCAACCTTAATTCTTTAATTACCCTTTTCCGTCAACTTTTCAAGTAGAGTAGACAATTCACATATGTGCATAAGGATGAATCCTATCTGAGTTTTGACTAAATTAGTCCAACTTCTAGTTCGAACTCGAAGACATCAATACTTTACTCATACTTTACCCACGTGCGGATATTTGCCTCTTTGGAATTTATACTTGGCTAATTGGCTCACATGACTAGAAGACCCGGCACTACTATTCATGTCTCACCTAAGTTTATTGCGCCCGGGTCTCTCTTCTCAAGTCATGGGCGGACAGCCCTAACTTGACCAGTAGGAATTCAAAAATGGTTTCGCGACTCGCTTAATCAACGTTATCTAACAAACCCTCAATAAGCCTCTAATATAGTCTCTTGTTTTGTGTTCAAATTCAGGCCTCACCCAAATAAACGACCCTGTGCCTTTAGCCATTATTGGTGGCCTCTTTCGTGTGCACCACAAAAACACTGTGATTTTAAGTTGGTCATTAATTAGTTGTTTGTTGTTAGCCATTCGCAGTGACTCGGACTCGAACTTAATTCGTATAATGTATTATTGAGAATTGGGGACGACCGGCACCGGGAAACGGGAACTAGAGAGGGTTCCGTATAATGTATAAGTACAGATTCTCCTTCACCTTCTCACTTCTGTCTTTCTTTACTTTTTAGCATTAGTTTTTTTTTAGTATTGCATTGATAGCACTGATAGCAGTAGGAAGAGCCAGAGTGAAGGGGAAAGAACAACAACAAATCGTTTTGTTCCAACTTCTTTTAGAATAAATTGAAAGTAAAGTAATTGGACTATTGTGGCTAGTACTCCCAAGTCCCGTTAATTCTTATATTCTCAAGTCCCCTGATTAGCTTTGTCAGTCAATTTAATATTTTGGATTTGGTTAGTTCCTTCCCGGAACCTCGAAATTCTCTCAGACTCACAATGCCTTTAACTGTGAACCAAATAAAGAAACAATTGGCAGAACTCAATATCACACTCCCATCCACTAATTCCAAAAAGGTAAAATACAAATCCTCTCTTACAAACCTACCAATGTTGTCTCTACCCTTTACAATTGGACTAATATATTTATATCTTGTCCAGGAATATGAGAAACTTTACAATGAGCATTTTGGTGGGGGTGGAGGTGGTGAATATTCGGATGATGACCTTGGTGGCCAGGGGTATGAAGATGTAAGGTCTTGTGTTGTATTATTTGTCTTCCAGTTTTATAAGTGTCTTTACGTAACATTTACATTCCAGTTAGATGTAAGCACAGAGACCCTGCAAAAAGTTAATGAAATGACTGATGGACAGATTTACTCGGAACTCATCGCATTAGGACAGGCAATTGGTCCCGTACAGTGTAAGTATCTTTTGAATTTTATCTCTGGTGCTGGTGATAGACCTGATATAAACATATCGATATTTCGGACTCAAGATTTTCCAGACTTTTATTTCTACTGCTGCTATAAGGATGAGGCCTTGTCAAGCTATGAGTTTTTTCATTCTTACTTGTTCCTTTTATTTAAGGTACCACACGAGAATTTTACAAGCGGAAACTAATCAAAATCTGGAATATAGTAGGTAAAGATGCTGGTGCTGAAACTGAGACTACCAATGGAAACGGATATGGACATGAAGAAATTGAAGGGGAGGAATCTGAATCCTATAATTATTCTGGAAGTACTGGTATCGAAGGAGATGGTTCTAATGGATTTTCTTCAGAAGATTCTGACCTGTAAATTAAAAAGAAATCTAGCATACTCAATCGAAACAAATTGAATTGTTTTGTTAATACAATTACAGAGAAAGTGAGGTGCAGGTCGCAGCTGGGACGCGATCATCCCATGTAAAGAAACGCCCAACCCCTCAAAGTATGCTTAAGGAGCAAAAGCCTTTCAAAGCCACTGTTGCTCCTACTTCAGAGAAACGTAAGTTTTATTACTTATTTCTTCACCTTAACTTTAGACCTCATAACCCAGAATAATTTTCAGATGAAGAAGACTATACCACATATAGTGCTGAAGGGAACAAGAAAGTTGAGGCTAACGAAGGAAATGGCGCTGCTACGTTGAAGTTTTTAATCTTTATGGGTCTTCTTGCCCTGGGATTTATCTACTACTACTTTATGTGGAAATTGGTAAGAAATTAGTTTACTCCAACCACATAAAGGCCTGGTAAAATGTAATTTCCGCATTCCGCCCCGACATTGAGCTCAAATTATTTCCTGAAACATTAAAATCGAAGCGCTGCTCTTAATTTTGCGTATCATCATCATGGATGTTTCGTCTTGGGATTATAGGTTCTGAACGTTTTAGAATTTTAGGTGCTAAGAGTGGAAAAGCTTTTTCCCCCCTGATCTGCTTGCTTTTGCTAAAAGTGTTAACCAAACTATGATATTTTATCTTTATGTATTTTTTCAATTAAACAGAATTCATCCCCAGTTGGATCTTCTGACGTCGTAACAGATGAAATTGAAGAAGCTATTCGTGCTGCACAAGAAATGAAAATTGATTAAGATGAAAAGTTATAGTTCATAGTTATAGTATAAGTATAATAACATTCTTAAAATTCCAGAAACGGCAAGGTATGCTATTAATGTGAGTGAGTAGTGGAGTAGGAGTGAAGTTTAGATAATTACAAATTATGCAAATAATTATATTATCAATATCAGTTATCATTAAAGGAAGGTTTCAAGCATATTTTCTTTTTTAGATAAAGTTTGCTTTTTGCCTTCTTCGGAGACTATGTATACTCATTTCCAATCCACACCACATTCCAAATTGGTAAGCAGGAAGGAAAAAAAGTCTAAGGGTTTGATTTAAGAGTTATAATAAATTATAATATCTATCTATAATAATATTATCTATAATAAATTATAATTGTGTTCGTTATTATGTAAATGGAGCCCGAGCCTTTGGATTTTTCTTGTACCAGCCAAGTCACTTCGTATCGTATACAAACATTCATAAGTTGCTATTAGTTTTAACAATTGCATCAAATTAAATTAGTAGTTTAATGGACATGACCTGACCTGGTGCTAGTGTCCAAGGCCATTTGGTTCATTTTATTATTATTATTATTATTATTATTATTACTACTTTTTGTTTTGGGATCGGTATTCTGCAGAGTGAGGCATTTGATTTAAGTAGTTCAAGTTGCAAAAAGTCAGTCCGATTTAAACCAATAGAGAGTAGATTTAGTAGAATCAAAAATCCAGGAGAGGAGGTTTAAACAATGGTTTAAGCCGGTTAAAACCAGAGGGGACGAACAGTGGTTTATAAGTTACCTTTACGTGTACAGTAACAGTACATTGCATTGACCAAAGCAAACTTGGCTGTGCCTCTGCCTAGTCTATGTAATTTCAATACAACTTAAACAAAGAGGACGAGACAAGACGGGACTACTACGACAGACAGCCACAGCAGAGACACAGACAGACGGAGTTATCCCGTACTACAACTACAACTACAACTATACTATTCATTCACTTTGAGGAATTTTGAAGAGCGGGATCATTCTGCTCTGCTCATTCCACCGCTTTTTTCTTCCTTGCTCTTTCTTTTCTGGTGGCTCTCTTTTTCCCTTATCATTTATCAATATTAACACCAAGAAACTTCCAATTCAATTAACTTACTTTCCGTTTCCTATTCTTTCCTCAATTTATGACCAATATTTCCACACGAGTCTGTCTGTCTGTGGCACTGGCTCTCTTTGTCCCACTTACATGACCTTTGACCTTTTGCCCATAGTGTAGTAGACCCACGTCCAGCTTGGCCTTTGGACACGAACGAACGAAGGAAGAAACTTACTAGTGAGCTTAGTGAACTAACTAACAAGGTCAAAGGTAAGACTTAATACATTTTTCCATTAGCTTCAATTCAATCCAGCATCGCATCGCATACCTTTTATCCCCATTATTCTTAATTACTGCCTTGTGCCTTATCTTCCGCGTTAGGTCAAAGAAGGAAGTCCTTCCAATACTACTAATACTAAAGTCTGTTGTATTAGCCATCCATCCTCACCATGAATTACGGACAATGGGATAAATTACAAATCTATGAAAAACTTGAAAAGGAGTGGGAATGGGAAGGTATTGTACATTCCTATCTCAAAGCCCATCGTTATCCAGTTACAGATTCGATGATTGCATATGGTATGTCCCTCCTATTGTTTTGAACCGAACTCCAAGGTCCTTATTCTTATAGCTTCGTATGTAATTGTTATCTCTACATGCAGCTAAGGATTGGAATGTTGAGTATCCAGAGAATTTATTTTCCAAGTACATGATCAAGAGAAATCATGAGTTTCCGGCGGAAGTACTACAAGGAATTGGCTCCCCATTTGATCAACGAAACAGGCTTGACCCAATTTTCATGCCAAAGCTTCCTGATATTGTAATTAAACTGCTAACTGATGAAGCCCAAGCAGACGCCGAGATTCTTACTAATCAAATTGCGAAGTACACTGCTAAAGTCAAACGGGATTATTCTCAACTTAGTCCATCAAATAAATTCATGCTTTTTAAGGGCCGTAAGTTTAAAGAAGATCACTAAAGCTTCCTAATTGAATTTTCATTGTTTTTTTTTTATTCTCGATTGATACCCGTTCTAGCGGAAAGTTTGATGGGATCTAAGAATTGGCAAAGAGTCCAGAAGATGGATGTTGAAGATTGCTATTATTTCCTAGACATTCATAAGTATATGAGACTGCCACTTGGGGAATATGGGATTGAGCGTCGATACTTATGCCCAGAGTTTCTCAAGATCCCACAACAGTGCCTCAAGGTAAAAGTCAAAGGTAAGTAATCTCACTTAAATAAAGCATATATTCTCATTGTGATAAAAAAGTTTTCTTAATCCTTTTACATTACATTTTTGTTAACCCGTTAGGAATTGCAATGGAATTAGACAAGCCCGACCCCTTAAAAATTGCATCTGAAGTGATGCAGACTGGAGCTCAATTAACATTCGTGGTTAATCAAAAAGATCAACTTTATGGAGAGCATTGTGACTACGTTGGATATACTGTTCGATGCTTAGAATTGGAAGATATGATGATGCGACAAAGCGGTTAAAGTTCCATCTACGTTCTGAACCATTAATTTCTTTTTTCTTACCTTGTTAGACTTTTAAATTTATTTGTCATTTTTGGTTTTAATTAATTAATATATAATATATTAATGCATTCTCCAGTCCGGTGAGTCTAACAAAGTACAAAAGGATATCAAATACAATTTAAATTTTAGTTTTTTGTTATTGTTGAGACTCTTTTTTATTTGCATATTTTCAAATAGGCCTAACTAGAATTTATTTTGGTTTTGATTTTGGAATTTTCTTGGTGTTAATTATTGAAACTCTCAATTAGAATTGGGAATGACAATCGAGTGTTTAGTTCTAGTTCACTTGTCAGTAAGAAAAAGAATTTCTAATTAATTGAATTTAGTAACATCACTTAGTACTTGATTTTTTTAATCTATAATTGTAGCTTCTTAAGTAGCTGGTAGTTGTGTTTTGTTTTGTTGTGTGACAATTTTTTTAAAAAGGTAAAACAAATGCTATTACATTTAAATAAATAAATTAATTAAAAACTACATAAATCTACTAAAAATGAACTTGTCTTCTTGTGTACTATCTTATTGTAATAATTATTGACTAGGAACAGTGCGAATATTGGAATTACTGACTGTGTTTTTTGTGTTTGTTCGTTCCTAAATTTGGGCTGAGGCTGATTTGAGTAATTAGTGATTTATCACTACTACTTACAACTACCAGTCCCAAAATACATACTAAAATGCAAATCATTTGATTTATATTCATAGAGTAGTTTATCACATAATGTATTATTTCTTATTCTTGTTAACTACATACATACTAGAACATATTGGAACCTACTCTTTTATTCCTATTCCTACCATTAATTTACATCGTGATGATCAATAGTGAAAACTAGATTAATGGATGAGATTCACTTCACTCGTAAGCTAGTGTTATTGCTATTGAGTAAATAATCAAATCATTCCATCCTATATTTATTATACATATAATATGGTTAATGGCTATGCTTCCTCGTGCAACAGTGTTGTTGTTTTGTAATTGTAAACTAGTTTATTTATTTATGTTGAAGAATGAACTCTCATATGTCGATTAAGATTTCCGGATTGAGAGAATCTTAAAAGGCAAAGTTTACACTGATAAGGCTTTTCACCCGAATGGATTCGGAGATGTTTTGTAAGAGTTGATGAGTCGGAGAAAGCCTTTTTACATAATCTACAACGATATGGGCGCTCACCCGAGTGAGTTCTCATGTGCGTTGTCACTGATGAACTTTGAGAGAACTTCCGGTCACAAATAGGGCATCTAAAGGGTTTTTCCCCAGAATGTGTCCTTACATGTGCTGTAAGATTAGCAGCTTGACTAAAGGACTTATGACATTCTCCACAACGATAAGGTTTTTCACCCGAATGCGTCCGCAAATGAGTTTTTAAAGTTGAAGGTCTTGCATAAGTTTTACCACAAATTCTGCATAAATTGGATTTAGAATTAAAGCTTGCGATGGAAGGACTCACATTCTCAGAGGATCCTAGGAAAATTAAAATAACGATTAGCATTAGGAATATACCTATATTTTTTTTCATTTGCGTTTAAGTATACTTACTAGCAGATTTTTGTCTTTTCGGTGTATTATTTCCTCTGCCAGAAGAAGGAAAAGAGCTACCACTACTTAACAATGATCCCGGTGGAGGTAACCACTGTTGTCTTAAACAGTCTAGGGATGAAGGGTCAGGTCGGAAATCAGCGGCGAAACTGTATGTTGCGCTGTATGGTTGAGCTCCAAAATTTTGTGGGGGAGAGGAACAATATGAGGAATAATTGGAATTAGATTGACTTGGATTAACCTGTGCTCCAGTTGAGCATCCCCACTGAAATTACGAAGAATAGAAGTACGATTAAGTTGGAGGTACTTATAATATTAACTGATAAACTAAAAGTGGATGATTACTTGGTGTTGTAAAGCTGTGTCAGGAGGCAAGTAGCCCATTGTCATATTCATTGATACATTAACACTCATGGAAGGAAATGGAGCTCCATAATTGGGCCCATTGTGCGGACCAGTCGGTGCTCCAAAACTTGGCTCAATACAGTAGTTTGGTGAATATGGGTTTGGAGACAATAGCTGCAGATAATTATAAAAAAGAATGCTTTATTTAAGGGTCTCAGCTTTTAACGATGAAGGCTTGTAAAAAAGGATTTCGTTTTAGAAACTTACCTGTTGAGATTGGGCGTACGAGTTTGTGTATGGCAAGGGAGACATTTGCCCAGAACCTACAGCTACGCCTACTTGAGGCGATGCCTTCAAAGAATATAGGACCTCAGACAAATCATTCTTCTCCCGAAAAAGATGATTTTCCCTAAAACAATTTTATTAAACATCAATTGTTTTAAATAATCTTTCACATAAAATCTATGAGGACACACAATTTGCAATAAAAACTTATATTATTAGACATCAAAAATTGCATTAAAACAATCAAAACACAGTGGAACTCACTCCCGTGCGTAATTCTATGACATAACGAAGCATTATAAAATATTATATTATAATTGTAATCACTTCAAGAAATTAAGCAGTGAATTATATTTAATTTAAACCAAGCCCTGTTCATTCTGAATTATTTGAATTTCACATAAGCAAAAACACTTAAAAAAACACCCATAAACCATAATCAAACGAAGTTTGCTCAATAATGTAAAAAATGTAGCATGCAACATTTAAACTTTCAGAATATTCGAAATACCTGTCAATTATTTTAAAATGTTCATAAATGTTTCTCTGCTCTTGATACGTTCGGGCGTACATTGTAGTTGTTTAAAGTCACTCAAGTTTATTAATGTTTTAAAATTTAGTAAAGTTATACTGAAATTGAGCTTGTTCCTGTCAATCAAAATTTTTGTTTTATATTTAGCAGCTAACTCCCTAAATCAATTCACTTTAAATAAAAAAAAAATTGTATTGTATTAATTAATGTTAACAATTCTCACTTGTAGGAATTTGCTGGAGTGGAAAAAATATTTGGAAAAGGTTCAAGTTCCAAAGGTGAAAGGTTAAACCCATTCATGTTTCCAGAATTTCCAAATATTTCTTCGGTAGAATTAGGTGAATTTAACTCTCCACATGTCCAAATAGGACTGTCAGCGGAAAATAACGTTTCCATCATTTTAATTTCTCTGTTTTCTGGGTTGCAATGATCTTCTTTTCTGGTAGCAGCTTCACTCAATCCAATCTCTGCGCAAACCGAAAAAAAATTCTTATTAGATTCTCCCAACTATATAACATTTCCAAGTTGTTCTGAATAGGAAATTATGGTTTCTGAAAAGTAAAGTATATATATAATCATTCTCCATCTTCCATTCAACAAATTAATAAAGCACCGACAAATCAGGATTATCATGAAGGGTTTCATATATTCATTTCTGAAATAATTAATTAAATAAATAAAGTATTTCTATCTTAGATTTTTAAAATTCTCTCAAGTTGAGTTGAGTTAATAAAAATTTACTGTTTTGATATTTGACCAAATGGAACAATTGAAGAGTAGTCTGGGCTTGAAACGTTATGCTAAATCAAACCCGCTTGGTAGTTTAGCCAAAGCAAAAAAAGCAACATTACTCCTAAATTATTGAATTTTTTTTAGAATTTTTTTTTATTAAAGGAAAAAATATTTAATTTAAGGTACTTTTCAAATTTTGTTGAGAGTAAAGACGAGAGAAAGTAGAAAATTCATGTTTCGCTTTCCCAAATTCATTTGGCTGATTCCAATTTCCCGACTTTTGGTTCATACTTTTCTGGCTTCATTCCTCAAAGAGCTATTTAGTTCGTTTATAAAAGAGAAGTTTGGAGGGTACAAGAGATTCTAGTAAGGCATTTATTTATCCCAAGTTTCATAAGGTTCGGAAAGAAAGGAATAGGGTTTGCTCTGCATCCTTACAAATGGCTATTATTTCCAAGAATAGGAAGTTATTTAGTACAGCTCTTGTTATAATCAATTCCAACTTGGAAATATGATTTCAAATGAATTTATTCTTCCAATCTCAGATTCAAAGCGATCTCTGCTTATACGTATACTTCCTTGAACAGAGGACAAGTATGAACAGGAATATATAAAAGATTAGAATTTATACGGCTACACCTACCGTTACAGAAACTATTTTAAGTTAACTTTTTTCTAAACGGTCGATCACAATTTGAAAAGCATGTTTCGAGTAAAAACTTTTTTGAGTTTTGCTTAATGCTTTGGAACCAGAAGTGTTAACCTAGAAAGTCCTGTTATATTTGTTTTACTAACTATTTTAAAGTGAGGAAATATTGATATTAAGTCATTT
>JAQGCY010000707.1:0-14782 GCA_034700645.1 Xenylla mediterranea | reverse complement strand
AGGGTTCCATAATTATGATTAGCTTAACCTTACCTTAACGTATAATCCAAGACCAGCAGCAGCAATAGTTTGATTGAATGGAATAGCTAAAAGGGATACTTCTCTAGACTTCCCAATCATGTCATAACGTACTAGATATCTCCAGTAGAAGCCCATTTTGAAGGAACAAGAAGAATCCAATTTGTTCACTAAAGAAACAGAAAATGGATGAGATTACATGGTATGGATATGATATTGATAAGAATGTATGCATGTTTAACAGGCTTTCACATCAAAGACTTCTTTATCCTTGACCTTACCTCAAGAATCCCAGGCAAGAAACAATTCCTTTAGAGCAACTGAGCTGTCGCTGTGAGCTAAATCTATTGGTGTAGTTTGTGGCTGGATAAACGGGCCAAGTTGATAGCTAGTAGAAAATTAAGAAGGCCAAGGCAGTATTAGTACTATTAGTATTTGAATGAATGACCATGACCTAAAGCTGAGGAACAGAGCAGAGAGATTGAAATTGAATGATTATACGTACTATTGTTATACCTTGGTTTTGACCAAGTTTAATTTGACAAGGATCAACTCTAAAGATAGCGGGGCCTCGTTTGGTTAGTCCAGAGAAGCTGGAAGTCAGTTTTGAGTCTGTCTTTGCCTGTGGCGTGGCCTGTCTGTGGAATTTCAGTAAATTAATTGGAGCGAGTGCCTAGAGTTTGAATTAGTTAGTAATTAATAAGGAATGTAATTGTCATTGTATAAATTATTTAATTGTAGTCTGTTTACTGTTGTTGACATTAGTTAGCTTCCTGTTTTGTCCCTTGGTTTTGGTTCCTATAGGCAATGGACAATAATAGATAATGCATTTAATATTTCAATTTTCAATACAAATTTCTACATTGTATTAGGATGAGTTTCTTATCGAACATTGTATTGGCTATTACCTATACTATTTACTATCTTGGATAGGATTACTTTTCTAGAAGGAAAGGAAGCAAGACAAGACACAAGAGCCGGGAATTAAAATATTGAATTGAATTCTATGACGGACGCGGGGTAAGGAGAGTAGGATAGGAGTTCAAGGAATGGGCGTATTGATGTGAGAACTGGGGCTGGAGCTTGGAGCTGGAATTGAAGCGGCGTGTGTGTGCTTCAAGTCTACGCTAGTCCCAACTCTAGGCTGTTGGTTTGCTGATTTGCATTGCATTGGATTGTAAACTGTATTGTATTTTTGCTGGCTCTGCATTCGGTTGTTTTTGATTTTGCACGTTGTTTCTTTCATATTGGTTCTATTGGCATTTGCATTGGCTTTGGCTGGCCCTGTCCTGTCCTGTCTACCTGTCTGCCAATTTGTCTGTCGGTGGTATACTTGCTTCTGGATCTTGCAATCTGGCTCATGTTGGCCTTTTCTAGTCTACCTTTCTGCCAGCATGTCTGTTCTGTTCTGTAGTCGGTCGGTACTTGGTTCTTGATTTGGCTTTGGCTGGCCCTGTCTAGTCTACCTGTCTGCCTGTCCTGTAGTCGCTGGTACTGGCCTACGTTGGTGGTGACTTTGGCTGGCGCTGTCTGCCAGTATGTCTCTTCTGTGTTCGATTGTATTTGGTTCTAACGTGGCTTTGGCTGGCGCTGTCTGGGAGTCCGCATGTATGTTTCTTCTGTAGTCGCTCTCTCGGTGGTACTGGTAGTGGCTTCTGGATCTGGGTGCATGGACTGGACTGGAGGTGTTCGCTCTTTTTCTGTCGACTGTTTCATCTGCATCATGCCATCCATTTCATTTCATTCCGTCCACTCGTCCTCACCAGTATTTTTCAGCTAAAATAGATAGGCAATAGAATAGAGTAGAAAAGAATTTCCAAATATAAAGTGCTAGTCCGGTGTCCCTGTCCAGCGTCAACTGTCCCGCTCCCTTGCTTAAAGCACCAAATTTGGTCGTTCAGGGTCACCATCGACCATCCCAGTAACTGTCCTCCAGTTGGGCTGCTCTATTTAGTTAGTCAGTTAGTATTTTACAGTTAAGCTTAGAGTAACGGTAGGGATTTTTTAGTAATAGGATATACAAATACAGTATATACGTATAGGATAGTTAGAATTAAATATTAAA
Organism: Xenylla mediterranea; assembly: GCA_034700645.1. Classification (NCBI taxonomy): domain Eukaryota; kingdom Metazoa; phylum Arthropoda; class Collembola; order Poduromorpha; family Hypogastruridae; genus Xenylla; species Xenylla mediterranea. The sequence goes on along the minus strand of JAQGCY010000707.1, from coordinate 12,699 downwards.
CTTTAATCATTAATCATGGATAGAAAAAAAATAAAGGCAACGAGACGAACAGCTACGAAGGGTACGAATGAGAATAAGAATGCGGAAACTGAAAATACGCCTCCGCCACCTCCATCGGCTCCATCAACATGTAGGAGACTTAGGGATAGGGACAATTTTCCAACTTATACTACTCTCCCAATTAGCGTAACGCTAATTATGGTCCGGGTAAGTCTAAGTCAGTCCATCCTTCTATTCTATCACTTTTACTTCTAGTTCTCTATGTCTATGATTTGTATTCAATCCATCATTCAATTATCCACTCATTGCTGACTGGGCCATGGAATTTGTGGCCTGACCTCACCTCGTCTGCGTTCTAAACAATTAAATGAAGGCATCCACAAAGTTCGACTTCCTATGTAGTGTAGTATGTCTGACCTATGTCTATCCTATCTACTTAAGTTATAATTACACTTACGCATACTTCCTCCAAGGCTAAATCCTTGAATTCCCTATCTCTACAAATTCATTATTCATTCCGATTGGTCTTATTTTATTGGTCATATTCCAACTCATTCATAACTGAAATGTATTCTCCGACTCTGACCCAAAAACAATGACATTGGTAAAGACATGCAGAAGGACAGGAATTGAGGACTCGATTTTGAACTATGTCATATGCAAAGTATAAAATTAATTGAAGCTTTTTAGTGTTTTGTTAATTTATTTGTTTAGAATGCGAGACTAGAGCGGGAAAGAAGAGAGCTTCTAGAAAGTAATCCTGAAGTTAACAAGGATCAGGAAAAGGAACAAATCAATATTCGCGTTCCGGAGTTACCTAAACCTCCTCTTGCTCCTGAGGTTACCGAGGCACAAAGTTTAGAAGAGAAAGAGGAAAAGGAACAATTCATTTTACCACAATCTCCTAAATCTCCTCCTCGTGATTCACCTCAATCACCCCCACTCAGCGCTTTTTTAGAGGATCAAAGTATAAATACAGGTAATTTTTATAATAACCCACTTATGATTTTATAATTTGAATGTTATATTATAATGTTACCATTAACAGGGCCGATGAAATTCTGGCATCAGTGTTTAGAATCTCCGACACCTAAAGTTGGTAAGAGGTCTTCCGACGACCGACCTTTAATTGCTAATGACAGTATGATCCCGGAACATAAACAAGTTGGAGTGAACAGAACTGAAGACTTAATTGCTAATGACAATATGGACCCGGAAGATGTTGGAGATGAAGATGACATATTATCTACAGAAACTTACACTGTTGTGGACCCGATGTTTGCATTTAATGCCAAAGATCCTGCAAATGTTGTGTCCAATAAAGAAGAAGCAATTACTTCAAACATTGTGGATTTAATTCCAGATAAACAGGAGGTAAAAGACGAAAAAGAATCTGAGGCAGCTGTTCCAAAAACATCCCAAACACCGAGTGAGAATTCTACTTCCGTAAAGCCAACAGAGAATGGATTAGATTCAAAAAAATTCGCCGGGTCAGGGTTAGAAAATCAAGAGTCTGTTGTTAGCGATATCGAGAATCCTGGAGAAGAGAGAGAAGATGTTGAAGAAACACATGATACCCAGAGTGGCAATACTGAAAGAGATTCTTCAGTTTCGCCAGTGATCAAGATTAAAAGTTATGCACAGTTGTTTGTAAGTGCCTGTTATATACTTACTTATTTTTCACAAACGGAAGAACGATATTTCTAAAAATGTGTAATTTTCCATTTCTTAGGAACCGGAGGACGCGGATATTTTGCATCTTACAGCTGGTGATGATGATAAGAAATTAGGAATGTATGAAGAAGACGTAAGATAATAATTAATAATGACGTTTATTGTTAAATCATAGAAATTACCCCGATTCTAAAGTTTTTATTTTATTTTACTATAGGACAGCATTTGTGGATCGCATACTGCAACAGGTACTTACTATTAATTTAAGTGATTTTGTGTAGTTATATTTTATTTTGTGTGATTTTCCTGTAAAGTCAGTCTATCGTACTTGGCAATTTTATGTTGTTGAGAGAATGGAATTTTTATTGTGCTATTTTGAGGTATTGAAAACTTTCTAGAATAATCATACTGTAATTCAATCTATTAACGTTATTTGTAAAGTTACCGTTATGACACGATACTTTTTATTTTGTAAATTGACGAAAAGATTGTTAAGATCAAACTCTTAAGACCTCAACTGTTTTACTCGGACAAGACAAATATTTAGTTCATCAATCTAGCGCTGATTTCCACTGTTCTACAAGACTACGTGTCATCATCATGGCTATTTTTACTATGATTACGATGGAATTCGGATATATGGATAGACACTCTATGGAATAGTTTGGTATCGATGATACTATTTGAAATGCCAATGTCAGCTAAGATGAGATCACATACTTATGCAAAGATATATCAGCAATAAGGTTCCTAATGGAGTACCATCTAATTCATTATAATGTCTAACAAGTGTTCGAGATCCAGATTCGAGTCATTCGAATGGAATTGTTTAGCAGAAGCAGACGAAAAAAATTGTAACGAAGGATTTCTCTGGATCAATTTATTGCATTATGAAGATCATGTGAAAAAGCTGAAGAATTACTGGAGATTTTGATACACCATGTGGTAATATTATACTACAATGGAAAATGAACCAAATATAATTGTAAAACCCGCGATCCGAACAAACGATCCTTCAGCCAAGGAGTTCAGTTTCAATACCAAATTTTAAATGCGTTAAACAGTGGAAATCAGCTAGACTATTAAAATTGAATAATCCTTTTAATTGGATTCTAAACATTTTTTCCTTTTGAAAGGGTTTTCTGTTATGACTAGTCTTAGTCTTCAAATAACTGTCGTACGAGTGTGAATGAAAGATGATTTGATTTGAATCCAACGCAGGTTTAATTTTGTGTATTGGTTTACTAGAGTATGAGTATATTGGTTTGATGGTTAGTTTACATATAAAGAAATTTGTGCTATTCCAAAAATTATTAGATCAAGAAGCGGAAAATAGAGGTGAGGATAATTTTGATGAAGATGAAACGGAAAATAGAGGAGATGATAATTTTGATGAAGATGGAAGTAAACTCACTGTAACAGAAACGGATCACGACAGCGATTGGGAAACTCAGGATGACACAAGTGAACTCCCAAAGCCATCAGAAAAAGAAGCAACTAAAAGTGAAGGGAAGCAGGATAACAAGAAATCTGGAACTCAAGATAAAGAAGTAAATGACTCCAAGTCAAGTAAAGATGCTGGAAGTGGAAAGGCTAAAGCCGATAATAAGGACCAACAAGGACGTAAATCCAACCCCGGAAAGGAGTTAACTACAACTCGTAAGACATTTGTTCCAAATCGGAGTGAGAGAGACCGGAGAAATGAAGATCTTCCTGGAAGACGAAGGAACTCTGATCCACAACATAGAGCAGTATCAGGTCGAGATAAACCTAACCCAAGATATCGTGTTAAAGTTCATCCCATTAAACCTTTGCTGGACAAGCGTGAACAGCCTGACTTAAAATTAACACTTTATCCACGGAGTAAAGACATACCACCCCGAAATGAACAAAGGAGCAGAGATGTTCATCCCAGGAGTGATTTAAGGAGCCGAGTTAGGAATGATTATACACCACCTGGAAGAGATGTCATTAGAAATCAACCCCACCGACCATCTGTTCGACACCCTTCTGCGGAAAGAGTAATGACAATATTTCAATGATTCCGTATTTTATAAATTGTTTTGCAGTCAGCGACCAGCGCGAGTATTCGGTCCATTTTGGCTTGCCAGCCATGAATTCAAAAATGAAATACTCGGATAGCAAAGTGCATTCATTTATTTTTATGATTATAGTGTACTTAGTATACATTGATTACGCAGGATTTAATTCTGTTGTAAAACCGCTCCTTTCTGATGAAACTTTTTACTTGCTCATGTTCTCATGCATTCCTTGTATCATCTTCCTAGGTTCCCAGGAGCTCGGCCGTATTAGAACGAGAACGGAGGGAACGGGAAAGGCGTGAGCGTGAAGAAAGAGAACGTGAGAAACGACGCGAGAGGGAAAGACTTGAGCGAGAACGGAAAGAATTAGAACTCCAGAAGAAAACTAGGGAGATGGAAAGAAGAAAATTGGCTGAAATCGAAAGGAAAAATCAAGCAGAGTTTGAAGAACTGAAGAGGTTAGTTTCAATTAGAACTTCGGATTTGGATTTCTATTAATTGTTGTAATTAATTAGGGAAAAAGAAAAAATGCGGTTGGAAAAAGAGCAAATTGCAAGACAAAAGCAAGAGTTAATTGAAGCTGATATTCGGCGTAAGGAAAAGGAAAAGCGGTTACTGAAAGAACGACTAGAAACGGAACGTCTGAAGAAAGAATATGAACGTCAAGCCTTGAAGCTGAGTTATGAGGACAGAGAGAGACAAAGGTCAGTTAGCCGAGATGTAGGATTTTCTGATAGGAAGAGAATTTCGGATTCTCATTCCAGATATGATGATGATTATAAGTAAGCTCTGCACTTTGATTCAGCTTACTTATAATAAATTAACCTTGTAATACATTTTTTTGTTTACTTGCATTTCAGCGAGAAAAGGATCAAACCTTCTAGACAAGACTCGTCCCGTTACAGCGATAAGTATGAAAGTTCTTCCAAGTATGACACGAGAGATGCTCGAGACTTGGAATATAGAAGAAGTCATGAGGCTGCAAGAGAACGAGAAAGACTTCCAGGGCATTCCAGTAGTCGTCGCGATAGAGAGCGGGATATTGTTGATGACAGAAGCCATCGTGATCGTCGTCATTACTCTCCACCTAGAGATGGTCCAGCTTCCTCTCGGGCTCGTGAATATGAATCCGAAGATTGGGACAAGCCAGCACGGCATGTAAGACCGAAAACCCCACCACCACCGGTAAGTGTATTCTTAGCTTATTTTTCACTCTCTAAACAAATGCTTAGGAGTATTGTTAATATATCTTCCTCTTCTATAGAATATTGGATCATCAGATCGAAAGCATAGTATTGCAACTATCAATTCTAGTTCTGGATCAATACTTCTCTTAGACGCTGGTAGAGATTCTCGTTCCTTGCGTCAGCCGTCTGTTATTTCTACTTTGCCATTATTGCATCACACAATTAGTTCTTCCCATTTGGGTCAAAGTAAGATAACAAAATCTTAGTCTTAACAGATCTTATTCTTTGATATCTACCATATTAATTTGCTTTATTTGATAGATGTTGGGTATATTGATCCCGTTGCAACAAACAATGAAGCATCTGCTGCATGGATGCGTCGAACAGCTACGCTTCAACAAAGCTTACTGAGTTCTCAAAGTGCAAGCAGTATTCCTAGTAGTAGTCGAGACATGTGGAGTGACGGGTAAGATACTTTAACCATAACCAATCTCATTAGAAGCATCTTGATCTTTAACGGTTTGGGTTTATTCTAGTCGTGGTATTCGTGGGACGGATGATGAGCGATGGGCTCGGAGTTCAGGTGGTGCTTCATCATCTAGTAGATCTACTTACCCAGTAAGTTAAATAAATTGTTTTCTGTATAAAGAATGTGGACAATGTTACATGTAATACTTAACTTGCAGCAACAGTCTAGCGGAGTTATGGGAAATCAAGATGTCTCAAATTCACAGTATGATACGGATCGTTATCCACATATGCAAGGACTTCGCAGATTTTAAAATCAGTAAAGATATCAAACTGTCAAAGGGTTCATTATTCAGAAATCATTAAGCAGTGCAGTAGTGTTGCAGTTTCAAATTATTCGTGTAAAAAATTAAATTTCCAAATAAGCAATGTTTTCGAGTTCCATGGGTTATAATTAGGAGTAATGGTATAACAAAAGTAATTTCTACTAGAATTATTTACATCAATTTCAGAGTTTAGATAAGCCAATTTAATTGTTCTTTATTATTAATAATTGTCAATGGCCACATAGTATATAGTATAAAATATTGTTATAAAGAGAATAAAAATTTAAAAAATTTATTTCAAATAACTGCAAGATTATGTGAATCGTGAATGTGAAACTACAAAACAAACACATTGAGATTGAATTGAGTATGAATAAGATATGATATAATTTAACATAAGATATTAGAATTTAAAATGAATGAAAAGAGAAAATTGAAGTCGATTGATGGATGGAATGTGTTAATCTTGATAGTTGTTTGATGTTACATAATTGAGCACTTGCAATTGAGAGTCCATCTGCTTCTGCTTCGACGTTCTTCTCTGAGACGCCGTTTGAATGATTTGAGGGATATATAATCCAAATTCTCCACCTCATCCATATTCCGTACTGCTCCAGTTGGATTGAAGTTAAACGGCAAAGTACCCCGATCATCAGTATAAATCCCATTTGGATCTTGTCGAGCTAATTCCGTTGGTGGTTGAGTAACCTGAAGAGCTTGAAGCATTCGATCCTGCAAAATTAGAAAAACCAGCCACAATTAGAAGTTATAAGTAGAATACTACAATTAAAAAATCTATATTTATTAAAAGATGTGTGTAAACATTTACCTCAAGATCATAATAATCCACAGGCAATTTGGAAAGTTTAGATGCATTTGGAGCCATGATTTTAATTATTGTTTTCAGAGTTTTGAATTTTATAAAATACTTGAACGTTTATGAGTAAACTAAACTAATTAAATTTTAATGATGAACACAAGGTGGACTGAGTCTGATTGCTTCCTCTGCTTTCTGAGTTTAAATTAACAATTAACAAAAGTGTAGTTGTATAGGTTCCTTGGATTTTGCTAGCCGAGCAATGATGTATAATTTGTTCAGTGTGGATTTAATTTATAGAGAATTGGATGGACAGTGGATTCCTCAGAACTGAAGCTGAACCTGAGCAGAAATAATGAAGTAATAATGCCTTGTTGCAATTGCAAAAGTTGCATTTACATTCAAAGTATTATATTCCGAGAAAGGTGAACTCCTTGGAGGAATGTGCCAAAAGTTCAAGCGGGACGTGGAAGAAATGGACTGCACTCCAATATTACAAATTACAATACACCCCCAATAAAGCCTATTCCAATGAATGGAATTGCGATGTATTTTTCTTAGATTTTTAATTCATGAATCATACATATATCCAACATTTGGAGCGAATAACGATGGTTCGATAGTTCAATTAAAAATAAAATTAAAGATCATATTACATCAATTCAATACATATTGTACATTGAAATAGGATTATTTTATTGTTAGTTTGTCCAAACCAACCAGAAACACACACTCTTTAAAGTTTTAAACTCTTTAAAATAAAATAGGACAATGAGAATCATTTTTACTAGACATTTAAAATTAAATAAGGTGAAGCTTGTATAATTTATCATGTAATGTATGCATGTATCTGCATGCATGCAATTTTTTTTAAATTTCTAATTCTAATCTAACTATACCTACATAAAAACTACATTTCCAGACAATAAAATAATAAAATAAAATACATGCATGTTTTATTGTAGCTTTGTAGCAGAAAATATTGAGCTGTGAAAACAATTAAACAAAACAATGAATTAACACATTTTTTACATGTTACATATCAACCCATACCTCCTATTAGGCTTGCTATAATCGAAATTCCAATCTAAAATTTTATTTCTTATTATTATCAATTCTTAATTTAGAAAATGTTATTTCAACTATTGAAAGAATAAAATCATGATTAACGATTGCATGTTGAAAAAATCCAACCAATCTATCAATTGTTAATTCCAATCTGGATTTTCCCCACATCCATCGTACCCAAACTAAATATAAAATTTAAAAAAATATATGATCAATCAAAGATTTTGAAACGACATTTAATTTTGATATTATCGTTCTACCTGGAACTCGCTGCTTTAAACACTTTCTCAAATCTTCTTCTGTATAAATCAACTCATCTTTCTCTTGATCTTTCCCTTCTGAATTTGACCATTCATTCACAGAGCCCGTAAGCAAATCCATATAACCCAAGAAAGCATCTTCAGAAAAAAATATATCCAAAGACTCTTGTAAATAATTTTCCAATGACTTTCCACTCAGAGACATAAAAGCAGATACAGAGGCAGATTGAGGTTTTCTATGTGGTAACCAAAGAACATCACACAATAAATTGGTTACAGCTAATGCCAATGGATAATCCGTATCAAATGCGTAATCTAAATATTAACAAAAACCGATGTTGTAATTGTACTCGTATTCATATCATTTATAAGCTCATTTTCTTCTTTACCAGTTTGTCTTAATGAACCTGACGCTTCAGCTTCATCACTGCTTAAAGTAAAATTTTCTTCCGTCTCGAACAAATCTTCACCATCTTTAATCTTATCTTTAGATTCAGTTTCACAAGGATCAAATACATCCTGCTGTAATATTGAAATCGAGCAGGTCAGGTGCTAATTTCCAAGTATTACGAATATAACTTACATTGAAATTGAATTGATCCTCTAAGGTTTTTCCAGTACCCTCAATATTTTTATTGTCTCCGAATTGTAGGAAAGAAGGAAATAATCTTTTTCCCTTGAATTCACTAGGAGAAGTTCCTGAAATGTCTGGATTTGGAGCTAACGAATCAGACTCAAACGTTGGAAGTGCATCTCTTAATGTATTAAGAACACCAGTAAACGTTTTTGTTAGCTAACATAAAGAATTGTCATATTAGTTAAATTTAATGGCTGAATATAAGAATCATTCTTACTTTATCAAGCCGATTTGCACCAGAGGAAGGTAATCCAAACATTTGAAACCCATCATCTCCATAGGCCATGAAATGTCTAATATCAGGACAAAATCCTAGGATCGGATGTGAGCAAAGTTGTTGTAGATAACGCTCCAAAAGATTACGCCTGTTATTTCCAGAACTTTGGTTACTAAATGATAAGTTCAGCCATTTACTAGGAGTTTTAATTCCCCTCATATGTGGTTTCCAAATAGGACTTTCTTCTAACTGGTTTTGTAATTGAAGAAACTCTTTAAAACTCCGCTTTACCGTTGTAGTCCTGAGTACCAGTTTTGGAGGGTTCTCATCTCCATTATCCTCAATGTACACACCCTCATACTGAAAATCGTTGGAAAACAATTCTTACTTAACATTTAACTTTCCATTTATGCTGGTAATTTGAACTGACCTGGATACAATAAAGAGTGAATTGACCACTACTGTCTCCGCATGATTCAGTTTTTGGAATGGACACGTTCAAGAAAAATCGACTTATAACTGGTTCAATATCCTCTTCTTCGTCAAGTATCTTGTCCATTTTTGAACTAGAACATTGGAATATTTCAATTCAACAATAAGCATATTTTTTATTCAAACTTCTTTGCTTATATTTTTCTTACCCTTCCACGTCTATGCTGCCATGTGAAGTATTACTTCGACTTCCTGATCCATTAGAAGTTAAACTAGAAGAACTACTTTGAGAATCTAATGTAGGCCGTATTTTAGATAGTGGGGATTTTAATGGTGCAGTAAGCGTTGGTTCGATTTGTCCAGGTTCATCACACGCACCATCATCTTTAACACATTTAGAATTATTAACACCTGAGTCGGGCTCTTGAGTATCAATAGACTTTTCTTCCATTAGATTTGTCTGGCTTCCCTTTTGCTCCAATAATGATCTTAACTTAGCAATTGTAGCTGCGAAGTCCTCGGGTTCATCATACATAGGTGAAGCTTGCGGTGGAACGCTTTTGTTTGTAGATATATCATTTCCTAGTAAACCTGCATCAAATTCTTCTTGGCGTGAAAATGAATGACTGTTTATATTTTCGTCTAGAGATTTCACTTGCTTTCCACCTTGCTTGATCATATCTTTACTCTTTATCGCTTCTTCCCATGAATGATGACGTCCTGGTGAAGATGCCAGATTAGTAATTTTCTCATTGGAAAAATGAACGGATAAATCCTTTGTCTTCTCCGATGGAATCGGTAAACTAGGAATTTCCGGTTTTGGAACAATCAGAGATGGATCATTTTCAGTATCTGTTTTTTGCGTTATATCCTGGAACGATGCTCGATCAGGAAGAAGAGGTAATGCAGTAGCAGATAGTAAACCGCTAAGTGCTGCTTGTATGGAATTAAATACAGGACTTCGTGCACCATTGGAAGAGTCGTCTGCTTGCTTTCTTTGAGATTCTAAGCGTAGAAACTCTTGAATTGAGCCTTTCTTTGCAACAACTTCCATCAATGTGTCAGGTTTAGAAGTAAACTTATCCTGATTTTGGGCATTTTCATTATTTGGTGTGAGAGCTAACGGAGATTTATCTTCTGTACAAAGTAGAAGAGAAGGAGATTCCCCTGTAGTCGGAGATGGTAGTGCAGTAGAAATATTACTTCCACTTTGATTAGAAGATGTTTCACATGTATTTACAAAGTTTCCAGAGGTAATTAGGGTAACCAATGTTGTATTTATCCATTTAGGATCACTGATCAAATCAGCATAATATAAAAATACTCCCTTTACTAAGATTCCAGAGATAAATTGAGAAAAAATATGAGATTTAATATCCACCGGTAATATTTCACTAAGTAGCATACAAAGGATAGCCTCATACTGCTTTCGAAGGTCGTCTCGGTCCGAAACAAAAGGATGTGTAAACCTTTAATGAATTTTAAACAAATTCGTTGATTTAAAAAAATGGATTTGGAAAGCTTTAATTAACTCACGTGAATTTTTCTGTTAAAACTTCTTTAGGACTTTTAATTTTGTCGATGGCAGCACAATATTCCTTCCAATGGCAATGAAGCGTCTGTACTATTTCTTTAGAAAACTCAGTTCTGTTAACCTAAAGATGTGGAAATTGAGTATGGATAAATGAATAATAAGTTTAATTGCAGATATATAAAATCAGAATTCGTTCTTACTCACCAATCGTATTCTATCTTTCAATTGGTCAAAAATATATTGAAGTTTCTCTCTAGATTGTTCTAGGAATGAAGGATCGTCGCTAACTTTATTGTACCAAGGTAAAATATATCCATCTAAAATAGCATCAATTAACAGGTCTCTTGATTCTACAAATAATTTGATAGGATCCAATTCTTCTCCTGTAATATTTGATTTCTCTCGATTTCGTTTGAGTTTCAGTCTATGTTCTTCGAATCTATGTTTACGAATTAGCTGTGAGATTGGTAAAAGCGTTAAATGACTCTTGAGCTTGAGTAGTTTTGCCGAAGTACTGTTTTCTGCTTCTTCAATAAATTGGGAATTAAAGACTCCGCCAAGGTAGTATGAAAGAAAGACAATTCCGAACGTATACACAGTTAAATAGTACCAAGGGACGGTGCCACTTCCATTATTATTAGAATTTACGCTTGGAGTCGGCCCGACAAGCTCACCCAATGCCATAATTCCAGTCTTGAATAGAGAAATCCCAATAGTTCCAAGGAAAGCTATCCCAAACCATTTGTTCCAAGCACAAGAAAACAAAGAACTTGACAAATTGTCAGTCTTGCCAAACATTTGTTTATTAAAATTAATCAAGTTGCACCAAAGTATTGACTTGTTTTTGTAATCCCTTATTCAAAGGCTTACTCTCACTTATGTTGTAAATTAAAGAATTTCCTTCCATTCCATTAGCCTAAATTGATTATTTTGTATTTAAGAAAATATATATTTATCGGGTTTTTCTAGCCTCTTTTCAATGTATGAAGAGTATTAATTTATAGTAATGATTTAATTAGTTTGAAAATAAAATATGTTTAAGATTTATTGTTTAGCAAGCAGTAGAGCTGTATAAGGTATACACTAACTCGAGAGAATATACTTGTTTTTGTACATAGAAACGCTGAGTGAAAGTCAGTTTGGAGGCCGCCTTGTAGCCAATTAGAAGAGTTGAAACTGTTTAAAAGAAAGTTTTCGTGAATCCTCGGAAAACTACTTTCCTGTGTTTGTGTAAGGATATGACCTGAAAAATGGATCTAGGAACAAGGATTCAATACTATGTTTCTGCCATCTGGAAATTCCAAGCTAAGTAAACAAATCCTTTCGACAATATAATTCAGAAAAACCTGAAACTTTGAGTTTATACGACTTGTAAATCACTTTCTTCTTTCTCTTTCACCGAGAATTTTCCGTCAAATGTTGGATATCATTTATTGAGAGAAAGATGGTAGCAATAGCAAAATCTATCGGGGTGGTTACAGTCTACAAAATTCGTAATTGTAAACTTTACTTTTTTCTGGTCAAAAATTAGCAGTTTTATGAAACTTAACTCTACCATTAGATTGAAAATGCTGAATAAATTAAGAAATAATCATACATCTTACAGGAGAGCATATATTTAAATAAAGTTCTATCGATTTTGTTTAAACCTAACAATTATGATGGTCCTATTATTTTTTAAACTATTAACAATTGACAGTACAATAAGCATGCATTACTTCTGTTTTCTGTACTTTGCTCATGCATTTGTAATAAAGGCTTAAGGAACAAGTTCTGTTTATTTTCAGGCTCAAATTCTTTGCAGCTTGAAAATAAAATAAAGCTAAAGAAGTACGGCAGTGGAAATTTTTTATTTGAGGCAGCAGGAAAGGAAAGTTATAGCTCAACCAAAAAAGCTTGGTTCTTCCAGTTGTCGTGAGTGTGGGGTTGCTGGTTGAGGGTCTAGTTCTTTTTATTGTTTCAAAAAAAAAATCCGTTTCTTCTCCTGTTGTTTTAATGTTAAAGTTTTTCTTGTTCTATTCTTAATTTATGCTAATC
>JAQGCY010000706.1:0-14784 GCA_034700645.1 Xenylla mediterranea | reverse complement strand
CCGTACTGAATGAAGAATCACTTGTTGCAAACAGCTTTCCTTCCCCCCAACACCCTTCCTTATTACTCTTAGGCAACACAAACCATCCGTGATTAGTGTTGTCGCTTATTTCCGGAATCTAAAACAAGCAGAAATAATTGGATCAAAGATGCAAAGGAGTTACTTTTATCTCTAGCCTAAGTAAGGCTCTAAAAACATTGTCAAATCTTTATTTATTTAATTTTAATTGTGCTTACAATGTTTGATATGAACTTTGAAAAGTAGCTTTTTCCATTTTCTGAAACTTGAGCTGCTGTTCCAAATTCATTGACAACTGGTCTCTGATACTTCAAGGCTTTTTCATATGCGTCACTATTTAAGTATTTGGTTTCTAATAAAACTTTTCCACTGTTTGAGTCAATTGTGAATTTTGAAAGAATTGCATAACCGTCAAACCAATGATTCATAGAAAAACCATCCTCAAAATCAAATTTACCAGGACCAACTCTGTAATAGTTTCCATTTAACCAGTTTGGTATGGACCCAAGCACTACTTTCCCAATTTCAGGACTTCGGATCTCAATTGCACTTTTACACATTTTTGAGCTTTTATCAATGTGGATGATTTCGGTGTTTAGATCCACTGTCTCCATTGTCTTAGACTCTCACAATTCCTAGAAACGTAACTATAATAATTATGCACTACACAATTTCCGAAAACCAACTAAACTCAGCCATTAAAATTCTTTTCATTTTAAAGGAAAAATCTTTATCTATTTTTGGACAGAAGTGACTGAATGTTGAATGGGTTAAGGATCAGGTAAATTGAACAAACAAAACCAAGGATCTTGGACATGAACTTAAACAAACTCTAATGTCTTTGAATTAGCGTCATAAACTACAAAGGCAAACTTTGAAAAGGGAAAGGATTTCCTCATCCAACAATTTCATTAATGCATTGGATTTTACATGTTCTCAAATGAACTAATCCATCATGCTTTGGATTAGGATTAAGGTACTCCTTCTTCTTGAATCCTATTTCGTCTTTCGTTATTTAAATACATTCTAATTATAACCATATTTTTTGACCTTGGAATCAATTCTTGTAGTAGCAACCCAGCAAACACAGTCCAAATAGCCTATTCTCCAAAGACCAACACAATTACAAATTATGCAAGTCATTCATTTAGAATAGGAATTACAAATTAGGTTTATTCTCTTCTGGATTACTGGATTCATTTATGAACATTGAATAATGGATGACGCTTTTGGAATTAGGATCATTGGACCTAGACAAAAGCTTCAGGAAAAAGGATGCATAATGGATCCTATTCCTCAATTAGAATAGAATTACTTACTTTGTTAAGTCAGAATGTAAAATGCAGAGACCATTTTTATCTGAACAAAATATTTATGAAATCATGTTATGATACAAACCAAGTTTCCTCTTTCAGTTCAAGTTCAAAGCTTTAAAAATGCATCAAGATCACATTTACAAAATAAAATTTCCAGAATGGATTCGGAAATATTTAAAATATTTTTACTCCTTTCATTCAATCTCTATTCTCTAATAGTCTAATTTCGGATGAACTGGCCGATGAATTTGAATTGTCTGAACAAGCAGAAAGAAACGGAGGTTATAACTTATAAACCAGTTTCTCCATTAAACATGCTCTACTTATTCTGACCAATAGACATAATTCCATTCAACTCCATTCCTCCTTAATCATAAAACCCAACAATTACAATACAAATATATTTTCTCCACAAAACAAAAGTAATTATACAAAATAAATGCCTACTCATAACTAATATTACACCAAAGAAACTTTCTAACCCAAATCAGACCAAAGTTTTAGAGCTACTCCATTATTTATGCTAGACTCTTCTAATAATTGTCCTAATCAGCCAAATAGTATATGAATAGAATAATAGCCAAATACGAAATACTACATACATCCTGGAACAGAAAACTAAAAACTCAATGAATTAATGCAACATAAAGCATAGTGTAAAAATTAATATAATGAATAATAGTGTAGATTTCCTCAAGTATTGAACCAAGTACTTGGAAACTAAACTTCTCTTGAGCACTTTCCTAAATTCCAAAATACTCTTATTGTCCTTAGAACTTTGGATGATCATGTACAATTTCTTGGATTTAATTCAATTGAAAAGACAACTACTTGGACTGGAATCTGGAATAGGCATAAACAACAATCCTCCAATTCCAAGGCTACGTCATAATGTCACATGAACAAGGACTTATTGGGCTCAACAATTCAATCTGACATGAAGAAGGACTTATTGGACTCAAGAATTCTTGTCCCGGTGAAAGTCCAATTCTGTTGGAGAAAGTCCAACTTTTCATCCCCGCAAAACTCATACGTACTCCTCTAGTCTTTCTTCCACAGTTCCACTCTCACTTTCACCCTTTGATTGTTTCATGGACAGTTGAGAGTTGAGGATTGTTAATTGGGGATTATGGAACATTTCTATGAGGAGGACGAGGGGACTCAGCCCCAGTCCCAAATGGAGTGTGAGACTTGTGGTGGGACAGAGTTCATTTCGGAAGGGGGATTTTTCTACTGCACCATTTGCAATGTCCAGTCTCAAGTAAGTCAATTAGTCAATTGGTCAATTAGTCAATTAGTCCAAAGTATCTCTGTTCTCCCTAGCAATCTCGTGTTTATGTTGAAGACGAAGAGGCTCAAGTTGCTCAAGCCTTCACGCTTACCCGTGTCCAAAAATTACAAAAGGAACGCAAAGAAAAACGAAACTTAAATGCTGCCCCAGAGCGTAAGTGTCTAACTAATTGAGTACTTCCTTTATTAACATTTAACACCCAGGAATCAACCAACCCACTAAAGTCCTTATTAGACTTGTTCTTGTTTCCAAACACAAAGATGTGTTTTCTAGAAATCCCAATGCCCATCGCAGAGTAGTGAATGATGAGCTTAATTTTGAATTGTGATTATGGTATTTTGGATTTTTCAGAATGTCTCTCCAGTTGGGAAGTTCACAATTTGGTCCTCAAAGTGATGACAGATAAATTAATTGAGCTGGGCTTTCCTCCACTTCTCCGAGACAAAACATTTCAAATATGGAAACAATTCTTACTTCGACGAGAAGTTATTCTGGTCCCAAATCCACAGAACAAGGCCGTCATGTCTGCCAATGATTTGAAAATGTAACAAGCTTTATTATTAGTTCACTTCAAAACTAGATCAACTAAACTTGGTATTTTTGTTTTGAACACAGGAATTTTCGGGCGTTTGGTGGAAAAGCTGCTAAGCCATTTTGTCGGAAACGCTTAATTCCTGCACCAGAAAAGAAAAAAGTGGAAGAAGATTATAATCCTTCTGTCACAAAACGAAGAAAGACATATGCAAGGGTAACCAAGTTCTAATTTGTTCCTGTCAAATCTCCTAATTCCTCAGCTTCATGTCATTCTTATGGACTATTTTAATGGAATTCTAGAAAGCTGCTTTCCATCACGCATACATGGAAAAACAACGATTGGAAAAAGAAAAAGCTGAGCCACCAGGCCCACCCCCATTCCAACTCACTGCCCAGTCAAAAATATTACTTAAGGATTTCCCTGACTCTAGAGAAACATACAATAATTTAATAAAGGGCAGAATAGGCATTGAACAGTCCGCAGGTTACATTAGAACAGGGAATATTCTGAAACCCGAAAGCTTTGGACTCATTAATGTGCTCATTACGCTCTTTGTGGCATGTAGACAAATCGGATGCAGGGTTTTGTTTACGGATATTCATAGGTAACAATGGATCCTCTGCATATTCATATTGTTCATTTATGTATTATTTTTATTTGCCATTTTAGACTATTCATTGATGGAACTCTCAACATCCGATCCCTTCGTACAATTCTGGGTGAAGAAACATTTAACCAGTACAATAATTACACAGATCAGGCCGTGAAGCGCTATGTGAGGACTTTTGATGTTGGGAATGTCTGTCACACAATTGAGAATTTCATTAATTATGTTGGGATTCAGTATTTTGAATATCCAACCTTCCAAGAGTTCCTACCCAAATTCATTGATGACCTCAGATTACCAAGTAAGAGTCCTCTTAGTTCGGAATTCCAATGTCTTGTGTTCCATTGTTTTACGTTTTGTTTATAGGAGAACTTGAAGGTCTTATTGTCCAGTTTCATAAAATGTTCCTTCATGAAGAATTTACACTGAGTGCCAATCCCAATCCCAATCTCCACACAAAATTCAATCTGCAAGAATACAGAATCCTAATTGAAATTGAGATTCTATGCACAATTCTCCTTGTTTCCAAAATGTTGTTTGGTTTTGATGACCATACGGAAATCCACCAGGCAAAATTTGCCCGAACAGTCAATCAACTTATGAGCAAATATGGAAAGAATCAAAATTCAGAAGATGACGCAGGCAGAACAGATTGGTCTCCAGACTTCAATCATTGTTTCATTGTTGAGGATTGGTTTACACATCTCCGAACACGCATTCATCTCTTGGACCATGAATTGTTTAGTTTTGTTAACTACCGCTATGGAGGGAGCTGGGATACGAATGTGTGTCGTACGAATGAAATTGTTAATCGTTTCATGGCTCATGCAAGGAACAGGAGAGAGAGTACGTCTAATGTACCAATCAAAATCTTAAATTAAAATGGCATGTTAATTCTTAATGTTTTCTTTGATTGCAGAAAGTAAAAAGAGTTTTGAAGAACTTCGTGTATTGTTTGAAGAAGGAGGAAGTGTTGGTGTTGGGGATGTTATGTTAGATGTACCGGACTACATGAGTTTGCCTCTTCCAAATACCAGTCCGCTCCAACAATACTTGACTGCTTATCCCTCTGTCTCATTCCCAGAATATGGACTCTCATCTCATACTCCTACAATACTCCAGTCCGACTTCTCAAAGACTCGAATTGACTTTGTGTACAATCCATACAAATATATTGGGCTTCTAGAACGTGGTGGTTACAAAGTGGAGCTCCGGAGTGGAAGCGCTAATCAACCAGCTAATTCCGCTGAGATTGAAGCTAATACCCATTCAAAAACATTGTATTTATTCCAACCCTACAAGCATTTTGATTACTCTTCAGTTGAGAGGTTGGAAACAAGTGATGGAGCAGTCTCAATGGATTTCTTACTTGAAGTATCAACCAAATATTTATTTGATCGAGAACAGCACAGTCGACCACTGTTGAATTTCCTTGCACACTTGAGTCGTTGTTACAGACTCCGATCTGCTCATCGTTTCATTCCTCTACCAAACATAGAGCCACAAATTCCTCACTGGAATCCCCCCATGAATATCCAGTATCTTCGTAAACAAATTGAAATTGACACACGAAAACATACTCCAAGGCACGGGATGACGTACAAAAACACCAAAAAACAAAGACTCCTCCAATCTACAATTCAAAATCTAAAGAGCAAACTAAACCTACCAAATGATAATATGACTAAAAAGCATAATGATGAGAGTGAGAGTGTGAGTGAGTTGGATATAACAACACTTTCATCCCCAGCTTCCCTTCCTCATGTCCCAAGTCAACATTCAACCATTCCAGAAGAAACTGAAAATTAGATTTTATGCATTGATTTATGTAGTTGTAAGTAAATTATATTTTATTTCTTGGTAATTTCATTATAGAGATTCCGTTCGTTCAAAAAAAATTAGTTTTAGGCTAACCTCTTTCTTTGCTTGTCTTTCTCTCATCCTTACGAATCACAATTTAATTTTTAAGTATAACAATAAGAGAAAGAGACAAACAAAAGAACAACATTAATTATTATTAAATTAACGTTTGCTTCACAGCCTTTGTTCTATTCTATTAGTAATAATAAATCAAAGAAACTTATAACCACTCCTATCAATACCACCAATTCATATATTATTCGTCCCCTTAATAATAAGTAGTTGTCTTCTGAATTCCAAACAAATCATAAATAAACTCTGCTATCGCTTTGTTCCTCCGTCCAACACTACAGTAAAATTAATCAAAAATAATAAGAAAGGCAATTAATCAAGAAAATAATAAGGCTTTGGGATATTCCCTCCCATGAATTGAATAATTAGTTCCAATCAACTACCCATTTAACACTGAACTAATTTTTGGAGATACAGATAGTACATGTCTACTAAAGTACTAATGACTAATAGTAATAGTAAACTAATTAATTCTTCTTTGTTGCTAGACTTATTATTGTAGGAAGAAGAAAAATACATAGTTAATTTTCAAATAGTAAGGTTCTTTTACATTGTGATTTGTAGTTACATTTTTCACTGTCAAATTTTTAATTTAAGCTTAAGAACTTAAGCTAGTTTTATAACATTTGTGTTTTGTTTTCTTTTGGGATAGGATGATAGGAAGTGTGGATTTACATAGATGTTGGAGACCAAAAATTAAGTTCACGGAGTTCAGAGGGTCGTGGGACATATCGGACAGGTGGTTTGTTCGTAGTACTGCCCCCAATTCCTCCAGCACCAGTTGGGATTGTACTATTGTTTCCGGCCCCAGTCCCACCTACTCCAGCTTTAGCTTCATATAAATTATAATTGTGCTCTTCAACTCTTTCTCCTTTCTGCAATCCAAATACAAAAACACAAATTACAATTTGAATCAGTTTCCAAACATTTGGATATTCTAAAATCTGTGCTTGTGCTAAGGCATAATTTCGACAAAATTATATAATGCTAGGTAAAAAAGATTGGATAATGGATATTCCAGAAAATACATCATTTAAAATCGGAGTAATTAACATTTTCCCAATATGCAAGTGCATGGATTTCCATTTTCCAAACACAGATTTTATAGTACCGAAAAATTGGAATTCGGATTGGTAAATAAAACTTTGAACTTACATTATTTGTTAGGGCAGAAGAGGAACGGAAGAGCCAATTCCCACTGTTATTTGTGGATTGGGATGGATTTCCACTGAAAAATGGATTTCGGCGAGCAACCTATTAATATTAGAAAATCCAAAGAATATTAATTATAATTAATTACAAGAGTCACCATTTCACCATTTGTCATTGACACACAAAACACAGACTCACACACATGCTTATATATAAAAAGACACCAATTGTTACCTTGCAATAATCCATTATTACAACTAGTACAATTGTTGGTATTAAAAAATAATTGTTTGTCTTGTCCCCTCATTGAATTGGAATTAAACAAAATAACTCAATCAACATTTCTTATAAACAATTAACAAAAAAACTACTTCTGACTAATAATTCAGAATAATAAAATTAAACAACGCAAAAACCTAGCCTTGTGCTGGTACAAGAGATGACTATGACTAAATGACGAAATGTAGAAGAATAGGACTTTTATCAACAAGTGTTGAACTATTTATTTAATATTTAATACTAACACTAGAACAGAGTAGAAAGGCAAAAAGAATTAAACTAACTAACTCAACTCAGCCAAAACTCTACAAGTTGACAATGTAATAATAAGTCATAAGTAATAATACCAGAAATTCTTGTTTCAAAAGTCAACAAGGAAAAAACCTGATCTTTCCAGTCAATACAAGAGATACAATAGAATAAGAATAAGAATTCCTTTAGCCTTAAGACTACACAAGAATAAGTACCTATGAACACGAGGTTTTTTTAGGGGATTTGGGAAGCTTATATAGAATAAAAATGTATGGAAATATAAATCTGTAAATAGAAACCTATTAAATGACTTTCTCATGAATTCATCAAACCCAAAGCCTTATCTCCATCTCCTACAATTCAATGTAAATAAATGAAAATAAATCTGTTGGATTCCACTTCATGGTAAATAAATATGAAAATAACTGTATCAAAATAATATAAACAACAGAAAACAATCAACTAAACTAGGTTTCTTGTGCTAAACACCAACTCAACAATCTCAACACAATATCATGATTCATTGGATTTTTTATACTTTTTAATGGAATGGAAATGATGAGTTCCAATGTAGGTCTATAGTAAAATAGATAAAGAAGAAAAGGAATTGGTAATTGAATGACGCAAATGTTCCTCTAACTTACATGTACTTTAATTAACAGGACAAAAGAGAGCAGAGGTAGTTAGAGACAAGTAAAATCATTTCGTACATAACCTACTCAAACTCATAACCATAACCATAACCAAGGTAATCCCCAAAACGTAAAATTTAATTTGTGTAACAGGTGGCTCAGATCTTTAGAGTAATTGACTTGTGCAAAAACAAATGGACTCTAATTCATAACTCTAATTTAATATCAACCATCCATCCAGTATCCAGTATTCCAACTAATTCCAAACCAATTAAAATCAACTTAAACTAATTGCAAGCTCTTTATACTGACTATTATGGAGTAGGCTTGTTTTATAATTTATTTTATAATATACGCTTATTTTAGAATGATTAAAGTTTTAATTTTAATAAGCTCAATAGTCTGGGCTCATAATGGTCACTAACCCTTTTTTCTTGCCTTTTTCAACCCTTTCATTTAGACATTGGTTTCAATGTTAAATATAAAAATTCTAGATTGAACCAGTTCATAAATACCAAATCAAATCTGACTGTTGGATGGATGTTAAAATGTTAAATGGTTTAAAGAAACCTCAAGAGTACAACACAGACTCATCACCTCACTCAGTAAAATCACTAATTTCCCTACCCCTACTTAGTACTTACATCCCACAATTACCAATAACTTGTTAAAGTACGAATATAGAATTACAGATACAGAAACAGAATGGGAATCTTAACAAAATTGAAAGATCCAGAATCCATCCTCACCACTATGCTAAAAGTCCAAATCTATAAATTTCTATTTATCCTTTTTGATTATGAATTAAATATAATTAAGTGTTATTTCCATTTCACTCAAAGCCAAATCAACAAATAAACAAACACCACATACTGGTCTGGACTCTAAAATATATTTTCTCAAACCAAAGACCCAACCGAAAACTGCTTTTAAATTATAACTATTTCCTTTGCTGGTTTAGAACAGATTCTTCGGAATTAAATTATATCCGCAGAATCTGTTCATTTATTTTCCTTGCAATTTTTTACTACCACTTGCTCATATCCAAAGTTTTTCCGTAATTCCTCAACATATTTTAAGGGACTTTTTGGGAAGTTGCGTGGATTAAAATAGATTTTAGAGTACGAACCACACATACAAAAACTCAGCAAAATAAACATAAAAATAAGAATTCAAAGAACCTGTGGGGAACAAGCTGGTGTGACAGTTGGGGTTGGATTCGGTGTTTGATCTGGGGTTGGTGGCAAGTTAATTCCATTCATTTTCTCAATTGCTTCTTTTACTTGTAATGCTGAACTATTATCAATACCACGCTCACGTTCCGGTTTACTCACAATCTGTATTATGATTCGTAACAAATCAATAGAAAAATAAGCAAAAATAAGCAAAAACTGAACAATTAATACATTAGTACTCCAATTCCCAACAACAACAACAGAGTCATTAATTTTCAAGGGAAAAGGAACTAATTTTCCTTACCACTGACGGAACATCTCCAGAAGACAAGGCAGAATCATATGTATTTCCACGCTCACGATCACTTTTCTTAATAATTTCACCAGCCACTGAAGGAGAGGAAATTAGTTTAGATGAGGCGGAAGAATCTTGACTTTGGCTACTAGTATTACTATTTGTAAAAATAGAATTTGTGGAAGATGGAGCAGTAGAAACAGAAGTTGCAGCAGCTTTGAAAAATTGAGTTGTTACTGGGGTTGAATTACAATCAATTGCTGGAGGAGCTGCAGTAATGATTTTTGCTGTAAATGGGATTGAGCGGTGAGAGTAATGGTGGTGATGTTGTTGATGACGTTCTAATTCAACCACAGATGCTGTAATGTCTGCTGTTTCTGTACGAAATGAGCGTTGTTGCTGTTGTTTCTGGTAACACTCAACTAGTAAAACATGAATAAATAGGCCAATTTGAGACTCTGTGATTTTAATACGGAAAGATCGAAATTGTGTGGATTTTGGAAATGGGTACATATTTCACACAGAAACACTAGAAGAAAGAAGAACTACTAAAAAAGGGTTCAAGTATTTACCGTTTGTTTGTCCAGCATCTGTTGCTGGGATTTGTCTCAGTCGATTTCGATTAATATGAATAAAACCGTCTTCATTGGATGATGGTGGGGATGCACAAATGTCTGAGTAGTCGTATCTGCAATTCAATCAAACAACCAAAGTCTCAATACACAATACCAATATCAATAATAATAAGTCAGAAAAAGAAAGATGGGAATAGAGAGTCTAGATATAGTAGCTCGTGTGAGTCTTATGTCAGGATTCATACTAAATTACTAAAGAGCAAGTGATTATAATTATAAGTATTAACCTTTCAGTTGCCCTTTTCATCCATCGTGGTACTCCCATGCCCATGCTTGGTAAGGATTTGTCACCACTACCTCCGTTATTACTATTTGGACAATCCATCTTGATCTTACAGTTCAATTCCTGTCTGGGATTTGTTTGTATTCCCAAGAACAATGGCACAGCAAAGTGCTTTGGGTCTAGAGAAAAAAATAGTTTCATTTGTTACTATTCCATACTTGATATTGTTATTAAGAAATCAAAACAAAACAAAATATTCCATGAATGGAAGTATGAGAAACTGAAAACTAATTATGTGAGCTTTATTAGATTCTATTTTGGCTTCTAGAAAGAGTGACTCTATGGTTAAGGACAATGGAAATTTTGCAATTAGAATCCAATTTGTTTGTATGGGAAAAATAATGAAAGTCATTAGGAATTATTGGAACCAATAGAAAAAGTTTCCAATAGTTCCATTAATGATTAATTGGATTCCAGGATTTCATAGTTATTTATCCTTGTTTATCATTTCAAAAACAACTAAACTCCGTAACATAAATAATGCTTCTTATTCAATATTCCGATTGATATATTCTAAACACGTCAAAAAAGCAATTGATTATGTTGGATATAAAGTAGGTTCCATGGTATTAAAATACGTAAGTACTTATCATCACATGAAATATGGACAGAGATAACCTTTCCAAACTATCCTCCTGTTCTTTATCATAACTATGAACTAATGAATCAATATAATAAATCATACAATTTGTTCATTCTGAATTTCCAGTTCAATTCAATTATTAAAGATAAGCAAGCACAAAATAAATATGGAACAAGTAGGACTTATAGGAGAGTTTAAGCACACAAACATAGAGTCAAATAATAATAATTCACTTGTGACCTTTTTACCCAAAGATCAGCACCAAATGAAAATTATCAGAATCAAACCCACATACCTTTATGCTTATGCAAAAATAAATATTAGTATTAAAACCAAACTTTTTGAAGCCTAGACAAGGTTTTGTATCCATTTTTAAAATTAACATCTTGAAAATCCTTAAGCCGAAACCAGAAATGCCAATCCCAGTAAATAATATTATGGAATATGAAATTACATCATTTGGAAACATCAAACACATAGGGAAAATACCTATGCATAATTAAATACACTCCATCCCAATTTAACCATGCACTTTATCTAATATCTCTATCAATTCCTATGAAATAAACCAAAACAAAACAAGATGAGTGGACAGACGATAGTCATCTTCATCATTTGACACCATTAAAAACCAAATGGAATTTTCCATAACCAATTTACTAAACTTATAGTTTACAAACAACAAATCCAATGGAATGTCTAAATATATGCTAATCATATAAGTTGAAGGACTATGACTATGGAGGAGTACGATGTGTTGACTTGGTGGAAGGGATAATAATTAATAAATTCAATTGGTTCCTGGTTTGGAATTGTTTTTAAACTATGGAGTCAGTGGAATAAATTTCGAATATGAGTTCATCCTTCAATTAAAATTAAACATGACCTCTTCCTGCGTTTTGTCACTTTTGCCTTTGCTTTGCCTACGTCAATGCTCACCTCAAACTAACTGGTTGTGCATGTGTAATGTGTATAATACATTTTCGCTTGTTCAGTACATAGATAAGAATTATAGTACTTGCTTATTGTGAAACAACCAAAACCAAACATAAGTGTGTATTAGGACTACAATTACCTAAGTTCTAAGTAGTCTTAAATTTAATGTTAATCGGAGGATGACTGAAACGGAAGGTGGTATGCATACGGAATAATCAATGAGATTCAAGAAAATTTTAACTTTTTCATCAAGTAAATCCCAATCAACTCTGAATCTGAAATGAGATCCAACTGCTCTCCTATGTCCTATCCTATGAAAAAGTTTACTTACACAGTATTTTTTGATTTTACATATGACCTTAGACGTTTAGAAAAGAAAAAACGACGGTCTAGAACATTTGGAATAACTTATTTGGTTTCTTGGCATTTCGTAAAAACAAGGCTAAATAAATTGATTTGGTTTTTAGGGATGAAATGAATAATGATGAAAATCGGTGTAGATTGAAGGAGTAAAAGTCTATTGTCTAATTATGCCTCAATGTCAGAAGTTTGGAACATTATAGACATGTGTCCTGTATCCAATATCAACTACAACTACAAATCACCAATGTAGAACTAGAAATAATAAGATTAACTTATAACTTACCTTTGGAGTTTAGAGGATGGATCAACTGGAGTTATTGAGCAGTTGTAGTTTTTGTTGTAGAGTTCTTTCTAAGGGTCCACTTTAGTTGATAGGAGACTAAGAGAAGAGAAGAGAAGACAGAAGAAGTGAAGGGACTGTTTTAGGACAAGAATAACTAAATTAAAGATTAAATTAGATTAAAAATCCCAAATAAGTATAAGTCTCTCAAGTGAGAAGTATTCTAATTGTAAGGAAGAACTAAGAAGGGAAATCAAGATAAAGAACAAGATAAAGAAAGGTTATCTAGGTCCATGCTCTTTGGAAATTATAAAACTCTCTCAGTTCCAGGAGTTGGTTGGGACTCATGCTTTATTTTAGATAAGGAGAAATGAGTAAGGGCAAGGCTGACCACTGACCTGGGAGAGGGGATGGGCGTGTCCTTTGGGGCAGATGGTGGATTGATTGATATATTCCGGTCTTAGTCTTAGTTAATTGAATGTAATGCGAATGGCTGGATGGAATGGAAGAACAATAAGATTAGTATTTAGTAGGATGAATAATGAATATGTACTATATGTCCTATGTCCTATGTGCTAATATGTGTTCTGAGACTGAGAATAGCCTCCGTGTTTCCTCTTACCTTTTCCACTTCTACTCAACAACAACTTATGAATAATGAAGTAGTAACAATTAGTTTAATGGATTTAATTGAGAATAAACTTAAATGCTAATCCACTCCAATAATTAAGATCCCAATACTCTTCATCAGCCGTTAAAATTAAGAATAAGAAATCCAACTCAAGTCTCAAACTCCAAGTCTCCAACTACTAACTTATACATAAGGAAAGTTCAGAAGAAACCACCATAAAAAACATCCAGAAAAATCCAATCTTATCCTCTCTTTACTCCCTCATCATCATATCAAACACAAAACAAAGTCTTTAAAACAATAGGAAATATTCCAACAATACTTATCACATCCCACATTTCCTATTCTTTTTCTAATCTTTAATCTTTATTAATATTCTGAATTAAAAATTCTGTCTTACATATGCCTATAACAAAAGGAAACAAAATAAAATTATAATAGTTAGTTGTGGATTTGATTTGATTATTGCTGGGATTTGGGAGGGATTGTGACGGTTGTTAGTGGTTCTGTATCTGTTGTACTTGTAGTTGATGTATGAATTAAACCACGAGATTTAAGATATGGGATCCATTGTTGGGGGATTCCTTTGAGTCGATTGATTTGGGATTTTAGTTGGGCTGGGGTTTCTTGGAGATGATTCCTGTGATCACGACTCATCCCATCAAAATCCTCGCCGTACAGATCCAAGTACCCAATTAGTTTCTTGTACATTTCCTTGGGCAATGGGTGTGGAATGGCTTTTTTAGATTTGAATCCTTCCGATGCTTCTGTTTCTAATTTACGCACAACTTGGGATTTGGAAGGTGGAAGAGGAGTGGAGCTATTCAGTTTTTCTATCATGTCCACTGGCATCATTTGTTGCTGTTGGAGGAAAACAAAAATCAGACAAATCAAGCTAATGAAAATAAACACTATTCACCCAAATATAAGGAATTTCCCAATTCCCTATAATTGGAGCACCAACAGAATTTAAATTCTTTCGGTTGGACTAGAGCAAATATCAAAGAGTACTTTTGTTACGGATGTTAGACTATGAATTATGTTTATAAGATAAGTTTGTACTGTTTGTTGTTAATTGGGTTTAGGTATAACGTATAGGCCTACCTTTCCAGAAGGAATGATGAATTTAGGATCTGCATTTGAGTCTGCTACAAGTCCCATTCCTTTCAAGTTCTCTTGGACACTCAGACGATTGTCCCAAGCTTCTCTAATCGCATCACTAGTCAAAGTTACATATTAAATAAACATTAAATACATTATAATAAAATAATAATAGTACAAGTACATCTGACATATTTGAGTACTTTACTTACCATTGGATTCTTGGTAATTTCTTTGATTTCTGATTAAGACGTCGACGATTAACATCATAGCCAAACTTTTGCTTACGACGAAGTTTACGAAGTCTGGGCATTTTGGTGGACTAAAGAATAATTAAATTGAGGACTGAGCTATTAACTAAGACCACTGGGACTGGTTGACTGGGACTGGAGCAGATAGAACAGAATTAACACCAAAGGTGGGACAAATGCAAATCTCAAATCCGAGGCTCTAAAATTTGCATATTAAATCCAAATAATAAATCCAAA
>JAQGCY010000705.1:0-14801 GCA_034700645.1 Xenylla mediterranea | reverse complement strand
ACATTAGCTTATTTCCATTCAGTAATTTAAGTAAGGATGACCCAAAATGCAATGCATCTGCATCAATTGAAGTTCAACTTGCTGCTAAATGGTCCCTCATCTTCAGCCAAGCCGTTGAATTAAACGTTCATTTGATTTGGTTTTCATTAGCATAATTTAGTAATAATGACCTGATTTTCATCTTAATTTTTTTCTAGGCTCATAATTATTTCATTCTTTTAAGCGAAAATACAGTATACGGACCAATACCAATGAATTTTGGCGTATTAATCCAACTAATAAAAATCTCTGGAAGAGATATAGAATGCAGCACATAGGTAGCAAAGAATTAATCCTATGGTTAAATTTAAATATACCAACGGATTTCCTTCGATCAACCCTATAGTTCTTAACATAATCTGGTCCAACATGTAATAAAATACAGAGGCAAATGCTTCACGTAACGTAACGCAATGTAGTCAATTCAATATTGTATTTTTATTAATGAAAAGAAACTTACTCGAAATACTAAGAGCATTACCTTTTTTATTCGATATTTCTTTTTCAATATTTCCAATAAAATATATGGGAATAATTCCACCAGCATCTGTGAAAAACTCACCAATAAGTCAATCAAAATTGATTTTAAACAGGTGAAAAAGTAAGAAAAAACATTTCTTTCGACTGACGATATATTTCGTGTATCGCATATTTCCAAAATGTTAACACTACAAAATTAAACTAAGTAAGCCAGTGGTGAAATACATACTGTAATTTAATTCAATTTATACTCCAGAATAATTTAGTATCTTTGCATCCAATGAACATCTTAAATTAACTTTTAGTATATGAAATAATAAATTAAAAAGGCTACCATTTAAACTCCCCATAAATTAAACATTTTCTACCCATAAATTTTACAACATTTTCAAATTACATTTTTCTACAAGTTTTGACAAAAAAAGTACCCTAAATTAAAAGAATATTCCCATGTATTTCTCATTGAATATCAGTCAACTAAACTCACTAGAAGTGAACTCAGATAAAGAGTTTTTATTAAGCCTTATCTCAAAACTCAATAAACCAAGTACTGCTGTACGTATCCGCTTACCTACCTTAACAAATGACCTATGGTTAGCACATTTAAAACTTTAAAGGATATGATTATGAAGCTCATGATACAAATGATAAAAGGTAAATTGGAAATATTAGACACTGTTGTAAGGTGACGATTTAAAAATTTAGTATACAAACGTGCCTGAACAAATGAAGCCAAGCAATGTGTCAAACAAGATCGTTGGTGGAATCTTAAGCATAGATCAACATCGGTCGAAGCTAAAAAAAATTGCAAATTGTCTTCCAAATAGCATTCGAGTGGAAGGGAAAAAATTATTTCACTTAGGAACGTTGTTCCAGAAGCAAAAAATATTCCAATTTGTCAAAAGCGTAAGCGATGTAAACCAGCTAAAGCAAAGCAAACATTGATAGTCCAATAAAATGAATAAGCAAAGTATTGTAAACAATGTTAAAATTTAACTAAAACTTGACAAAGTAAAAATTTTACTTGACTAAATAGGCATATTAAACGGTATTTCAAAAATGTAATTTTATGGGAAAAAGTTGATTAACTCGTTGGAAATAAATGGAATTTATTGTAGAAATATGTGATTTCAAGTTTATGTTTAATTTATGGGGAGAAAATGTTAAAATTAAGGGTGCTTTATTATTAAGTCATTGATAAATAAACAGAATTAATGATATTTATAAACATTGCTGAGGCTTGTGATTAAGTTTCAGTGGAGTTATTAAAATGTTTCTGAATCTCTTCCAAACTTTTCCCTTTGGTTTCTGGTACTGTGATATAAATGGAAATAAATCCAATCAGACAACAAATCCCAAACATCCAGAAGCACCAATAAATTCCTAATCCTTCCGCTACTTATTGAAAGATTTAGTAACCATAAAAGCACAAGCCCAAACCAGAGATGTGGCAACTGCTGACGATGCTCCTACAGTTAGAATTAAAAAACCAGATATTAATCATTACATTATTCGGTTACATTACATTATTAAAGAAAAGTTTGTTTGCCTTTGACATTTGGGGGTAGTATCTCGCCCATCATGGTCCAACTTAATGGTCCAATTCCAATCGAAAACGCAATGATAAATGTTAAGAGGCAAGCCATTGGAAGCCACTTCAAATTTTGAACTAAGGAATTATAATCTGCACTAATGAAGTAGAAAAATAAACCCAAGGCAAAAAGTGCAATAGCCATAACGATTTGAGGTATAAGCAATAGGATTCTTCTCCCAAGCCGGTCTACTAAAAATGTGGAAAGAATTGTTGCAAAAACTTGAACTACTCCAACAATAATGCTGGAAACATTAGCATTTATCTCCGAGCCCGATGATGAAAAGATTCTATTGGTGTAAAAGATAATTGCATTAAAGCCACTGATTTGCTCAAAAACCATGAGAGAAAGTGAGACTGCAATTGGTTTCAAAAGTGGAAGGGAACTACGATGGAATAGTTGATGAAGTTTGACAGAGTTTTCCTCTGAATCTCGAATGCTTGATTCAATCTGTTTTAAATTTAGTAAAATATTCAGTTCCTTATGCAGAATAATATTGCAATTGTACTTTACCTCGATAATTTCCAATTGGATTCCTTCCATCAATAAATCTTGCGGCTTCAACTTTATATCGATGCCCCTAAACCAAGTTAAACAATTTAAAGCTTGAACAGGTTTTTTCCTTTTTAGATAGAATCTTGGTGTTTCAGGAATAAAGGGCATCAGAATTAGAGTCACAATAGGTCCAATTGAGGAAACAAGAGCAAGATAATTCCAGGGCAGAAATGTCCCAATTAGATATCTATGACATAAAATTAAGTTCATATATGTAGTATGTATAGTATCATATCTTTCTATGAATCATATTTCATCATGCCACTTACGACAAAAGAATCCCTAAAACCATCATTAATTGGAAAATTGAAGACATTGTTCCTCTAATATGTGGCTCGGCGATTTCGCTTATATATACTGGTGCAGCTAAACTGTTGAAACCTCCACAAAATCCTGTAAATCAGCATTTCATGAAACTACCAATTCATTGTGTAAGAATTATTCGGAAAGTTTCTTTTGTAGTACATAAATCACCCGTATACCTGTTATAAATCTTCCTATCATCAAATGGTAAACTTTATTTGAAAAACACATTAGGATCCAGCCTCCAGCAAATGGAGCTGCAATTCCAAGCAAGCTTCGCTTTCTTCCAAAATAGTCCACACACATGCCAGCAAAAGGAGAAGCAGCTAAAGCTCCAAGCTTCAATGTATAGTAAAAATTATAAAAAGTTGCAAAATTAAATGTTACAATATATTCAAATGTTAAAAGTTATTACCATTGAAATTGAAGCAATCCATGAGCTCTCTTCGGAGCTTAATTCTTGACCATCAAAAGGTTTTGCCAATTCGATATCAGGAAGTGCAGTAGAAGTCCATGCCATTACCATTCCGAGGGAAAATACTTCACTTGTCGATATTTCCAAAAATATTCTACTTGTTATTACATGAATAAATGATTGCTTACCAATGCACGTGGAAATAAATTGTCTGAGGATTCCTGATTTCCACATTTTTAAATCGAAAATAACAAAATTTAGCGTATAAGGGAAATTGTATATTTGAATTCGAAATCAAGCTTGAACTATAAGACTCCATATATACGTAAAAATATACAACTTTAAAAGCCAAAATCTTTTTCTTGTTACATATATTTAATTATTGTTAGTTTAGAGACAACTTTTAAGAATTTCAAGAATACAATACAACACGTACAAACCTTTGAATACCAATTCCTATAAAGAATTCACGAGATTTCGATTTTAAAACTTCAATTTATAACATCCAAGAATTGGTATTCGGTAGGGACAGTGATTTTGGTTGCATTTCATTATATAATATTAATTCAATTCTAAATTGTCTTAAATGCTGTATATCTATCCAATAATGCTCTTTCTGTCTGTTCTGGACCGCAGTTAGCGAAGTATACACATAATTTAAGAAGATGAAACTAATGAGCATGGTAATTATGAACAAGTGTCTGAATATTCTGACTGACGTCAAAGAGTAATTTTATCATTACCATAAGAATACGGTAGCGACAGCTTCATATTCTAATATAATAATTTGTAAGATTTTTCGCCCTCCTTAAATAATCATATTAGGGAAATTGCAATTTTAAGAATTTGAATATTAAATTCATTGGTATTATTTTTTTCCCCTTCCAAACATGCAAACCTGGAGCCATTTATGCTTGCTTTCTTCCCTGGCCTTCAGGCTAACAAACTGAAAAATTTGCTTAAAGTTGAAACATTATGCTTAATTTTAATGTAGGTTGAAGTTACCATTTGTAAAAAGAATTAGAACTTTGAATTAGTGAAAAACACTTCCATTGAAAATCACAATCTTTCTTATACATGGATGAAGTTTGCAGGATGCGTGACCAAAACAAAATACAGGGACTTACATCATCAAAGGGCGAATTAGGTTTTTGCATGAATACATTTGATTTTAGATCGTCAAGTCGATTAGAAGGTTTATGTATGGAATGTTGGAGTACGAGCTTATTTGATTTATTTATAAGTTTTTGTGGAGAAAGTCAAATAGTATGAGTTAATGTTTTACAGTAACCTTTTGAGTTTGGAGAAAGTTGATTTCCTCGGTTCTACCTGACGTTGTTTAGCTGTTTCCTTTTTCAGATTTCATATCTGATTAATTAAAATATTCCAAAATATGCAAATGCAAATGAACTTGATTGAGTTGATATGCGTGACATTTACTTATAATTTGACCTTTCGTTAATATTGACCTTGTGGAGTAGGTTTGAAAAATTGCGATTGAGGCAAAGCGTGCTGGTTTTCAGTTCTCCTACTTGTTAGAACTGAACTAGACCAAACACCAAACAAAGATATGGAAAGCAAGATGTTCAAAATTGAGAGCAGTGTAAAAACTACAAGAAATCTACTAGTACATTTTGACTCTGACCTATTTCGAGAAAGGACTTATTCTGGTCAAGCTCAACTTATCATTTCTATAAGTAAAACTACCCGTGGAACATGTCTTCCAGGAGGTGCAGTACTGTTCATCCAATAAATGGTAATTTAGTCATCGCCAGAAAAGTTGGATAATTAAATTCTTTCATTGCTCAAAACTACCTAAAAATTATACGTTCATCCAAAATTTTTAAAGCAACTAAAATCTAGTTATGTTTTTAATTTTTAGTCTTCAATATACCTCTATCTGGTCCTGGGTTTCAAGTGGTCATGCAACAACCCCGTAACAACATACCTGAAACCGACGAATGTGAAGAAATTCCAAAATCAAATGAATTTATACATAATTACTCGGCATTTGAAAAATCAGGTTAGGCTTCCAATCGAACGTTATTGAACCCAGTTAACTCGGTTAATAAATTCTCTGTCATTTCCAGTTGATCGGAGGCTTATCCCCACGGATTGTCCAAGAGGTTTGGAAGTTTTAGTTAACACAGACTATCTTTTTGTTAAACAGTCTCATTTAGTAACCGATTGTA
Organism: Xenylla mediterranea; assembly: GCA_034700645.1. Taxonomy (NCBI): domain Eukaryota; kingdom Metazoa; phylum Arthropoda; class Collembola; order Poduromorpha; family Hypogastruridae; genus Xenylla; species Xenylla mediterranea. Next base: position 9,225 of record JAQGCY010000705.1, on the reverse strand, counting down.
AGTAATTATAGACCATTAGGAGTAGATTATTAACAAAAAGTGTAATCGAGTTCAAATCAAATTGTAGTTTTTCTTCACGTCGCAAACAAATTTGAAGTTTTGAATACTAGTGGAGATTTTGTATTCTTAGCCGCAGACACAACCCCTCCACTTACAAGAATCTTTTGCTTTGGTGGCCATCCATTTGAACTAACATTACATAGCCTTCCTGGTTCTGCTGCTTACTCATGGAATTCCAAGGGAAACGCCATTCTGAAACTTACAGGAACATCGGGAAGCTGCGGATGTGGAGGAGAAATTTCTGTATCAGTAGCACAAGGAAAGAAGACATACGGTAGCATTGAACAAGAAGGTGATTGTACAAGACCAGTTTATTCCATTAAAAATAACTCAGAAAAAGAAGTCCTCCAGCTTCGCGGACCAAAAAAATCCAATTGTTTTGCCTGTGGATTTTCCGATGCGGCAACACTCATTTCTTTCGATATTTGTCTTCCAAATAGTAAAACAGTTATTGGTAGAATTGCAAGACAATGGGAAAGTACAAAAATTGTTTCAGATAAAAACCCAAAGTCTACCAATCAAGAATTTCACCGAAGAAAATCAATTGACAGCAATCGAAATGAAGGATTTTGGATTTGGGGCATCAGATTTCCAAAGGATATTTCGGATGTTGGGGTCAAGGCTATGCTGCTCAGCTCCGTTTTTCTTCTCGTAAGCTATTTTCATTAATTCATTTATTATAAGAAAGTACTTCAATTTTTATTAATTCAGGAGTTCCAATATTATTCAAGCTGATCATTCTGATCATTACCAATTTCAACCATAAGTTCTTCAATGCAAACCAAGTTGAAAGCACAGTAAACCATTTCTAGGACCTATTGGATTAAGGGATCATCAACTTCAAAAGAGCAAGGATCCCATTCATGTTATTTGATGAGGTTGGACAACCTAGCATACCAGAAATTCCAGACTCGACGCGACGATGGGATATAAAAGCCTTGGACACCTGTGGCGAAATTGGGTGTACAACCAGACTCCGAATCTTATACAAGAGACAGAAAGGTTATAATAATTACATGCTGAAAGTTGATGTAACAGAGTTTATACAACTACAGTACAAGCAGGATCTCAAACGCGGTTCCAATAGAACAATCTACACATTATTAATTAGTTATTAGTTCTACAGAATACATGCAATATTTAAACACCCAAAATAAATATTTTCCTTCTGCTTCTACTGATCCAAAATTGTGATTTACCTTTAGTATTCCAATTTCCAATGCGACGTAAACGTGGGTGCTAAGCTTAGGCTGATTGAAAACTTGGAATCTTCAATATATAAAGTTTTGGGAACATTACCAATTTGCTATACAGTTTATAGCATCTTTATTAGGATTCCTTATCTTTTCGCTTCGTTTTCATATTGTTTCAACCCATAAAACTGATTTGTTTTTATTATGAGGTTAATAAGATTATTCAGATTGAAAATTTTGATTGTTCTGCTCTGTGCTGGGTTTCTGATTCAACTTCTGTTTTATATAAATGGGAATAGCACGGTAAACTTACATAAAGTTTTGAGATGTAAAACCAAGTTGTATGTCTAAATAAATTTTATCAGAGCACAATGCAAGAAGAAAATATTGATCCAGGAGTAAGGAATTCAGAAAGAATCAAATTGGTAGAAGATCTTTGCAAACGCAATCATCTAGGAATTTACAATTATGAAAACGGAAGCAACTACTTAAATGTTAAAGATCCACCTACGCCACAGTATTCATATTTTTTTGTAAACAGGTACTCACTATACTGAATTCTATTCAAAATTTCATATTGTAAATAGACCACGCTAATATTTTATCCGTTTATTCCAGAAATTATCACCTTGCTTGGTGTCCAGTTTATAAGGCTGGTTCCACATCATTCTTGCACAACATGATGCTTCTTGCTGGATTTTCTGAAAATGATTTATTAAATCCCCCAAAACAATTGAGCATTTGGGCACGTAAGGTTTATGGAGAAATCGGTCCTGGATTGGTAAATAAACATTATATATTTTAAAACATTCATGTGTGTTTAACTTAAGATATTGTTGATTAGACTTTTCAAACTGCATTCAAACTCTTGGTAGTCAGGCATCCGTTCGAGAGACTAGTCTCTGCATATAGAGACAAATTGTCAAATGCTTCAATTGGTAATACACAAATTCCGTCTGGTTTATAGAACGGAGCCACTCACTTTCTGCTTATATATTTACAGGTATTCAGCACGGTACAGAACATTTTTATCATAAATACGGAGAAAAAATTGTTAAGAAATTTCGCAAGGACAAATCGAATCGACAAAAAGAGCCAACGTTCCCGGAGTTTGTAGAATATTTGATTCATACAGATTTGGTTAATTATGCAGATGATCATTGGCTTCCAGCTTATTATGCATGTACACCATGTCGGGTGAAATACAATTTTATAGCAAAAACTGAAACATATAATTCAGACCAGCAATATATTATTTCTTCTACGAATCTCAATACGAAGCTGAAACCAAAATGGAAACATAGATCGTCGGGCATGAACGCGATCAGTGAAAATAAGTCAAAAACATATTTTAGTCAATTGACAAAAAACCAAATTTCACAATTATATCACAAATATTGGTTGGATTTTAATTTATTTAATTATTCTCATACAGAATATCTAGAGCTTGGCAAAGAATAAATCAGTATTTATTATTGAATTTATACCAACTATGTTAAGTTATGACTTCTTTTTAACCAGAACAGTTAGCATGTCATAGGTATGGGTAATTGTTGAACAATTAGTAGTTTCCGACGTCTGCCATCCTTTTACTGCCTCCACATATTCCTCTCTAAAATTGTGCATCAAATCTGAAGGAACTTTATAAATCAATGGATTAACTGTGAGATACAAATCTGGAAAAATTGCATTAAGCATTTCAATAAATAAAATAAAAAAAATTATTGATTCGAAACTACCTGCGATACTTTCCACATCCGGAAATTCGTATTTCCTATCGTGCAATTCCAACTCATGAATTTCAAAATTTGCTTCTTCTAACGCATTTCTAATACAAGTAACTGGGCTGAGATTCTTTTCTGTCCAATCCGGCACAATTAAATCCTAAAATTAAAATGAGCTAAGAAACATAAATATTGGCTATGTTTAAGACTATTTACTTTCATGTACTCCGACCACTTCGAATGAGATTTTAACTGCTCGTACAGTTCATAAAGTTTCCCAAAGGTAAAAACAGTGAATGCCATAAACCCTCCAGGTTGGAGCAAAGCATTTAATCGCTGGAGAGCAGTTCTAGAATTTGTAATAAAATTTAATAGATACCTAAGCTAATGGAAGAGGGCTAAAACTTACCCATATTCCTGTATATTGTGTATAACGTAGATTGAAAATATGCTGCCGTATTTGTGTTGAAATACTGGAGAGCTTTGGTACTCACTTTCGTTCATTATATCAGCTTTGATGTATTCGATAGTATTATGAGCAAAATTTTTCTGAGCAAATTCAAGCATTTTCTCAGAAATATCCAATCCAATAATATTTGAATGATATCGCTTGGCTATTGGAACAAAATATTTATTTGTCGTACTTCCTGCCCCACAACCAAAATCCAATATGGTTTGACTTTCATTAAATTTCATCTTCGAAATTAGCTTTGGTATAAACTCCGCATTGTCTTGTAGTGCTAACAGTTTGGCAGCTTCGTATTTCTCAGGGTTTTGCATGTTGACTGCTGATTAAATGTTTTTCAAACTTTACTTCTACTAACTTGAACAGTTGAAAAGTTACTGAATTCGGGGATAGAATTTAGGAGTCAACTTGATAGTTAAGATTTTTGACATGCAATGTTTACTGCAACTAAGAAACGCATTTACTTTAATCTAATGTTTAGTAATATCATGCATTTGACTTCGAACTTTGTACAAAATGAGCAGACGAAGATTAAAAATTACAGATTTCTTACTATTCAAGAGTAAGAAGAGCTGGCAAGTTTAATCGAAATAGCATCCAATATTATTTATTTTGTTGACAAAGAATGTACATGAGGTAAAACCTGATGTGCCTGCAGGATTGAGGTAAAGTCCAGAGTGTTTTATCTAATCTCGTATCAAGAGCATGAGCCAGTACCAATTCGATGTAATGATTCATTGAAATTAAATAGCAGTAAATCTTTAATAGACCAGAAGTCAACCGACTTAAGTTGCCTTTGTTCGTACTTTACTATTTAAGTTACAATTTCTAAAGAGGTTTAAATTGAAATTAGCATAATGAATAAATATTTTTATCCCCTTGTTATTAGTTGCTGTTATGTAATACTTGGCTATTTGATAACTAATATCAGTTCCCAATACGAAACATCAAATGGTAAATAAAACTACATTAAGAATTATCTAGATTATTCTTTGCATTCAATTGTTAATCAGATTGTCTGCAGATGTATGTGGAGGCTTCTTTAAGAGCATACGTGGTTCTATTAACTTTTACTTCAATGAAACAACTTCAAATACAACGGATCGAAACAAAATATGCTTTTGGACAATTACACCCGTACCGGGTTTTCGATATATTATGATTAACGAGTTTGAATATCCGGAACATTTGGATTGTAATGAATATTCTATTACAATAAGTACGTTTTCGGAATGGAGCGAGGAACATTCAACAATTAAGTTGGGCACTTATAATTTGAAAGTTGTGTAAAGATAATTTATCTGGTTCTCATTTCGCAGATATTGTGGAGGTAACAAAACGACTGGACCTTTGAAGGTGAATGGTCCTATTATGACTGTAGCACTAGTGACATCAAACATTTCTTTAGCGTCATCCCCATCTGAGAGATTTTACATGTCATTTGATAAAGAAAAATGGGAAGATCAAACTAATATAACGCGACTGGTACAAAATAGTTATTCCTGGGGACGCCCAACTCTAAAACCCATTCCGTATACGGCAGAATATTTTCTAAGCAATTCTTTGACAACTTTAGCATTCGTAAAGGCCAACTACAGTGATGGTTCTAATTATGAATTCCAGTTTGAATTGAGAAAAGTGGAAATCGGACCTAGAAATGATTGTTACAGAGATGATTTCTTACTAGTATTGAAAATTGAAAACGATGGCCATCTTTCTAAACAGCATGTGTTGGTTTTACAAATCTAATTCTCATATTTTGGAATGATAAATTTTTATAACAATATTTTGTTTGCAGGTACAACAAGACTTCGACATCGACTGAAATCTACAGAAGCGGATATGGAATCTTGATTATTTTCTGGGGTGGAGTTTGTGGTGTAGGAGGAGGCGGTGGTTCTATGACTTATTATTACAACTCTATGAGAATTTCTCAATGAGAAGTCAATTAATAATCTATTAAAAATCTTATTTTTAGACTTAACATTTATTGATTTATTAGATACATTACAATTTTATAGCACAGTTTGTCATGAATGTCTTTATAACTTATTACATGAGATCAACTAAAAGGATTTGTTTAAAGATAGCGAAGGAGATAACTTGGGATTGGAACATTTTGTGCTGTCAACAAATCAATCATAGGATGACGGCGTTTTGGTGCAATAGGAACTACTGCTACTGGTGATTTTAGCTTCATAAACTTTGCTGCTTTCTCTTTGTAGAATGTAAGGCAAGCCACATTTTCAGGAATTGAGGCATCTCCAACAGCAGTGCACTGTCCACCATTGTTTCCATCGGGTTGAAAATAGAAACCAGCTCCACAAACCTGTAAAAAATTCGTTAATATTAAATCAAATTCAAAAAATCAAAACAAATTGAGAATGTTGAACAAATCTTACCGAAAGGACAGGAAAGTCGGATTCCCTACACTGCCAAAAGAACTGACAGTCGCATGGATGGGGGAGCAAAATGGTTCCTGAACATCCAGATGTGTCCAAATCTCTCCCTGCGCGTCCCGAAGTTTCTGTTGTTGTTGGGATTCCAGTGGTTGAAGCGATTTCTGTGGTTGTAGGAGTTCCAATGGTTGTAGGAATTCCTGTAGTTGCAGGGATTTCTGTGGTTGCAGGGATTTCTGTGGTTGCAGGAATTTCTGTGGTTGCAGGAATTTCTGTGGTTGCAGGAATTTCTGTGGTTGTAGGGATTTCTGTGACTGCAGAGATTTCTGTAGTTGTTGGAGATGGACAAGCAGGTGGTATATTGCAAGTGTTATTACAACCGCAATCTGTAATTTAATCATATAATTAGTAAGCAATTTATCACTCTGAAAAAATAAACACCACTTACTTAAAGCACAGGTTGCAATTAGAGATTCTGTAGGCCAAGTACATACGCCGACTTCGGTAGAGTTTACTCCAGTTGCCGCCGGATTAACAATTAATCCTTCAGGGCAAACCTAAAGTTAAAATACAGATTAATGGAGTTGCTTAAAAAAATTATTTCGAGTTAATTTGACTTACAAATGGTACTGGACCTCCATGACTGCACTCGTAATACACGTTACAGAAACATGGGTCTGGATATATTGTTGCGTCTTCACATTTGGCGTCAATTGCTGCAGTACAGTTTGGTCTTCTATTGCATCCTAAATAAATAAATCAGTATCATTAGCGACTGTGAAAAACACTCCAAATAACGCTTATACAAACACTGAATTAAAAGTTTACCTGGTTCGGATGGTAGAGGTTGACATTTTTGGCCTCTCGCACAAAGTGCAATAGATGAGTTAATAAATGTAAGCACTAAACATACTGAAACAGTAATTTTAATCAACATTTTCCACAAAGTGATCGGCCACAACGAAGTGAATAAATTTAAAACAAATTGAAATCCAAGAGGAACTGATAGCTTTGAGTGATGTTGGAAGTATGAATATGGTTTACAAAAAGTCAGCTCCTTTTATATGCCATGGACTAAATTGGAAAGGGTTGGCGTTCTTTAAGGCTTATTTTAAAGATTGACTTTATATCCAAAAAGTTTGCTTGGAAATGGGTTTTGGATTACTAGTTTTAAGTAGTTTGAACAAAATGTTAAAAAAGGCTTACAAGATTAAACCCTTTTCTGAAAAATATTGAAAAAAGATGCTTGTTACACTTACAATTGGTTACAGATTAAATATCTAAGCTTAACCATTGTTTTATTTTGCATATGGATGAATGTACGGTGAAAGGCTTGGTTGTTTTAGCTTGTGATGTGGATATTTAATATAAATTCAACAATTACTTTAGTTGCTACTTGCTGCGTGCAATTGCAATAATTTAATGTTTAATTTAATGCAATACTATGTATTTGAGTAAGAAATGTTTGAAGGTGGCATCGATTATTCTTATTGCTACAGCTAAATCACTAAAATCAAACGAGTAAATTCTGCATGTAACTACAAATGTCAAGCTAATTGCTTTGGAATTCTAAATTGTTCATTGGCAATTTGCAAATTGGATAGAAGAGAAAGAATTTATTGTTGGAAAGGGTTATGATAAAAATAAAATTGAAAATCAAAAAATGAATACTAAGAGGCTAGCAATTCATGATGGAAATGCTGCAAATACTGGAACCGGAGCTTTTTTCGTAAGCTACTGAAAATAGGCAACGTCGAATGATAGAAGAGGAATTCAAAAGATTTTAGTACGTAGTAATATGTATGTATAATAGTGTCACAGTGTCAGCATCAGATGGGAATGGAGTTAGAATTCCTATACAATTAAAACTACATTTTAAGCAGTTCAATCAATCAAAACACCGAAGAAATCCTAATACGTATTATTTTTCCGGACATTTCATATTTAAGTCACATTTCTAGATAAAACGATATTAAGGTAATAAATTAAAGCAAGCGTTGTAGATTTCGTTGACATAATTTCCCGTACACGTATTTCTTATCGTTATCAGTTATCACCTTATCATAGTTTTTTACGTATAAATAACGGGAAAATGCGTTTTATCTAGTTTTGATATATAAAGCATGCAGAGCGAATCTCTGAAAGGGTTGTACTAAAAACTAACTAAACTCCTTCGTTGGCGTTTATTTAGCAATATTTATCATTGATTCTAGTATCATTATTATCCTGTTAAACTAAGTTTTTAAAGGTGATTTATGCAGAGATTTTCTGATTTATGACGAGTCTCTAAACCTAGTTTAATTATGTCATTCATTAATTATTTTAATAATATGCTTATTTCTTTAGAATATTCCAAAGTTCGCAGCCGGACTCTGACCTCGGAGTAATCATGGGAAAGAGATTACAAATTCATGTGGTCTATTGGTAACAATGGTTCTTCAATATCATTTTATTTTATACTACATGCAGACAGAGGATTTAATTTAATTATAATATTTTTTTTAACAGTGGGGCATGAGGGTATAACAGATTGTTCAAGACCCTGTGTAAGGATCTTGAAACAGAATTTCCTAAAATGCTAGAATTTGTAAGTCGTGAAAAAGAGTTATTTACGGATTAAATTGATTCTATGAATTTTCTTATTGTGCATACATAGACCGGCGAGGCTACTACTGAAACCACGGGTTGGTTTGAAGTTTATATTGTTGAAGGATTGGAAGTGGATCAGCGTCGTTTAATCCATTCCAAAAAGGTTAGGATTATTTAGTATATGTATACATCATACATCAACATTCCAACAATTACATCATTTCTTCATTGGCTGACATTCTTAAATTTTTCTGACAGAATGGTGATGGCTACCCTGACGGTGAAAAGTACACTAAAATTGTTAAAATCCTTTCTGAAGCTCTGAAGGAAATGAAATAAGTAATTGTTGTCGGCTTGCACGTGTACTCAAATTAATCCATCGCAACTTTTTTTCCTTTTCCTAAAAAACTATGCAATAAGTAGACAGTATGTAACTAGGGACTTTTGGAAGCATACAATTTTATGATGGAATGAGACTAAAACCTTTCTACCTAGGAAGTCTTATTGCTGATTATTTTTTAGTTGCGTACTTTCTTTTAGTCCTTAGCTTACTTCTGTACCTTTACTTTACTGTCCAAGGGTCAAAGAAATAAAACTTTAACTAAATGAATCATTTCACATGGACCTTGTGCCAAATTCCTTCTATTCTCAAGATAAGATCCACGTCATGTCAAAAACACTCATTAAATTAAGAACCCCAGCATGTTCTAATGATTTCCCATAGCATGAGTTGGGTAAACTCGGGTATGTTTGGTTGATCAATCAAATGAGTGAGCCGAGTCAAATTTTCCTAA
>JAQGCY010000704.1:0-14835 GCA_034700645.1 Xenylla mediterranea | reverse complement strand
TGTGGATATATTTTATTTATTTTATGAGCTACACAGATTTCTTTAATTTTTATTTACTATTAGGAAGCGTGAAATTTTTTAAATACATAGGTGAAACCCCTTCGACTGCTTCGTTTTGATTGAATCCCATTCCAACAATTTTACCAAGTAATTCTTTCTTTAATGCTGGCTCAATGGACGGTTTTGGTGAAACAATATACCAAATATTTTCTTTGCCAAAGACACACAAGTCTACAATAGAATAATTTTCATTGTGTGTGAGTAGGATTGAAGCGGATCCTTTCACTGTAAAAAAGTAACAGCAAAATGCAACAAGTTATGCCTAATTATTCATTAGTACCGAGTGTAACATCTAAAACGCGCCACATCAAAAATAATATTTTAAATTTGCAAAAGAAAATTTGAATTTCTTTGTTTTTGTATTGTGAAAGTACAAAAATTTCACACTTTTCCACCGGTTACTGTGGAAACCAAAAAATTTTCATTTGAAATATTTGATAGGGTGCGTTTTAGATGTTACACTCGGTATAATGAAATATTTGTGTGTACACTGACTCCTAATTGAAGTTTCATAATTGGAAAAATCAAAATCACAATTAAAATTAGCAGCTTGTGGATTATTCATTTCACAGTTTGCATCAATCCAGAAATAACCTTCGGGTGTTACGCCGTATATCCGGAAACAAACTTTTGTTGGACTTGTACGCATTCTAAGCCATTGCCAAGCAATATCTCCTTTCTCACAATTTTGACATTCTGAAGTAGCAATTGCATACATTCCTTTTTTTAGTGTTTGGAAATACTACAGAGTGGAATTTGGAATTGGAAATGAATCAAACTTACATAAAATCCCAGTCCGTTTCTTCGTGTCGATCCGCTTTGCTGATTTTTGGAAAGTTACCATAGCAACAAGCGGTAATATGATCAAATGACTACACTATGAGTTCGGAATTGTTTAAGAATTGATTAATACGAAATCCGGGTGCGAGCGAAGCGAGCCTCAACTAGAACCCGGCCGAGCTTTGCCGTCGACCAAGAACAAAAAGGCAAAGCGAGCTTTGCCGGGTTCTAGTTTCTCATCTCTAATACATCACAGTTGATAGTATTATATAAACAAAACAGCTTAATCTATGCCTTTGTACTTGAATCGGCTAAAGTTTCAAAATATTTAGATTTCTTTAGAAAATTAAGTTTCATTCATATATCGTAATCGTACCACCTTTAGCCTTGAGGGAAATTGTAAGGTTAGGTTTCTATTTTAGTTGTATTTGCAATGAATGCTCCTTATTTTCATTCAAATTTTAAATGATATGCCTTGCTTGTTATTCGTTTTAATTAAAATTACGTATGTAACTACTTCAAACGCAAAAATGAATTTTTTAAGAACAACACAAAAAGTAAAGTATAGGAATGCATGTAATTGTAATGATGAGAAAATTGAAATGCTAAATCAATAAAGTTTTCTTTATTTACCTTGAGTTAAGTTTTCTCCAAATGGAACTCTGTAATCATATTTTCACCTTAATTTTTCTGCTCTAGGCTAATAATGACTAACGTCTAGTGATTTCTCATATCGAAATAACTAAAACTTAACGTATTCAAACTTAAACAAAAAAAACTTTCACTTTGAGCTCTTGTGTTTCATCTTTCCAAAATCCAGAGTCATAGTATTTTAGCACTACCAACAAAACCATAACCAATCCAAGGAATAAATTGTTAGCTTTTTGTATGTTTTTTTTTCAACTTGACATAATCCAAGACCAAACCTTACTATTTCAATATTACCTTATGTGCATAGTATTATATTTTCTCTTGTCCTGTTAGTTTTACGCACGCATATTTCACTTTTAACTTCTCCTCATCTAGCGTCTTGAAAAAGTTGGATTGGGAACTAGTAGTAGTAACTACAATATGTATTTCAAGTGAACAAAGCAATCAAAGTTGCTTCTCAAACTTCTAAAAGTCCTGTTAGAACGCACGTTACACACTGCGTAAGAATAAAAAAGCAAAGAAAAATTTCGCTCACTATGCTCAGACTCTTGAAGAAATATGCGGAATTCCGCCAACAATTTGCAGAATTCAGTATGTGCAGACTACCATAACAACGTACTGACTCGGTTGGCCAAACTCGATTTCAAACGAATTTGCTCATACTTTTTAATATGATTCCAAATCTCAATTTAATTATTTGCTAAAGATTCGTTTGACGTACTTTCTTGTCATTTTCTAGTGAATTTTAATCCGATAAGCAATAGCAAAACACTCAGAATCAATCAAATTCTCAAGTAATTGTACCTATTTACGTAAACAAAATTTCATAAAGAGTTATATGAGTAAATAAAAATTTTGAGTAAACTTTTTCCAAATTATATATTATATGCGTAAAAGAAATTTCATAGAAAGAATTATTGAAATTATTTTTTATTACCTATTATTATAAAAGCTCAGCTCAACGTCAAAGTGAGCAATGCTTGAAGCATCAGCAATCACAAAGCAAGGCTAAAAAACACTTTTAAATTTAAAGTAATTGGTTTTCCATACTCACAGCAAAAACTTGATCAATTTTAATTTTGTATCATCATCATCATAGAAAATATGGTTATGAAAATTGTAATTTTATATGTAGTCTTCTTATACATGATGACGATGAAAAATTCAAATAAATTACCTTCCAGCTCCAACTTTTTATATTTATTTTTCCTATAGAATCGAATAAGGATTTAGCTGATTCCCTACATAATTGCATAGCATCAATAAACAAATTTGCAGAATTCCTAATACCCTTGGCTCTAGAAAAGTTAGACTCAAGTTTAGTTGATGCAAAATTGGATTCTTTGGCTCTATTGGTAAGTTTAAAGTCTGTCAAAGTCAAAGTAAAATATCATTTTCTCTTGTCAAGTCATCTCACTTCATTGTTAAATATAACACAAAAGGTAATTTTTCCTATCCTTGCAATTTATTGTGTTTCACTATGTAGCTTGTTAAAGTGAAAGTTAACTTTCACTCTTTACGCTCCTCAATTCTGCATGATTTCTTCGTTTTTGCTTTTTCTTTATAAGAAATCCCTGGTGGTCCGAGATAAACTGTACCATAAAATTTGGAAATATTATTTTGGATTCCCAGTTTCATAAGCGAAAAGACAACAAGGGAATTAGAAATAATATTTATAAATACTGGACTGCTTTCGGTGGGTTTACCCTGTAGGTACGAGTACAAAACAAAACAAAAGTTTTGTCGTGTGCTTCAAGTCAAAAGTCCAAATCAAAAAAAAAGTTACATAACGATAAAACTAGCGTTTACTTTGTTTTCTTCCGAATCGATTAGCTTTCTTTTAAAATTGTTTTTTCCCCTTTAGAAATTATGTTGTGATCGTTGATTTGATACACACGGTCAAATTTCCAATTTCATTTTCCATCCCTTTGGTATAAACTCAAAAGAGAAATTTTCATGGGTTGAAATGAACTTGTGAAACAAGCTGCATATGAGCTAATTCATTCTGCATTTGTTGTAATTTCATTTGATGAGGAGGGCTTACGTGGGTCATCAATTTAATTAATTTGTTTCTGCTTAGAAAATACAATACACCAAGATTTATTCATTTGTATTTTTTTTTTCATTGATATTTTTCCGCATCCGCATCCATTAGAATGCAAACATCATTTCTCAGAACCTTAACAAAAATTTAGTCAACCAGCATCTAAAATTATTATATTCCAAGAATTGTTCCTAAAATAATTTAAAAAATTTTCCGTGCATTGCGTGTTTTTAAAGCTTCTTTTAATTGAAAATCATGTTACATTTTTTATGGATATTTTTTTTTCCTCAGAGCATAATAAGAAATGAAAACGATGATGAAGAAGCTCAATTTCTTAGTTTGGTTTCGTCTCGTTTAAGTGAAATCATAAAGCTAGCTGTTTGATGGAGAAAGCTCCATCATCTAGTATCTACTACCGTAATACTAGAAGCATTCCATATACTTCTGTACATTTATAATGCACGGAAAACAATGGATCCTGATCCTGTTCGTAACTATGAAATTCCATGTGAAATACTGTGAAGTTTTATGTGCAAAGGCTCAGTCCAGAAAAACAACAGGAAATTATAAATTTTCATTGGAATGAAATAGTTTGTACAATGGGGGATTTGGACTGTGTTTGCATGTAGCCACTCAGTGAAAGCATTTCTTTTCGACCCAAAAGAAAAAACATACGCTCAATTGATTTCATTGGTTTAATAACTGGAAATGAAATGAGAAGTCTACTTGGGTCAGGCTAAAAACAAAAATCATTGCACATTGGTTGCTTGTTAAATGTTAATGCTTGTTCTTGTTCCACTCTGTATTTTTATTTATGTAAACTTTCTTTAAAGGTTTTGCTTGGTGAAAGTGCAAATTGCAGTGGTTTTTATTTAAAAAAAAAACCCCCCCAAGTTCAAAAGAGTCTTTTAAACCAAACAATTAAAAATGGAAACGAAAAGACTAGAAATTATTTATCACTGGACCCAGACGTTGACGTACATCCAAACATAAGACTCTTTTCCGTCTTACTTAACAAAAGTTTAGTAAAGACTTTACCTATTTTTCTATTACTTTTGACTTTTGTCTTGGAATTTAGAATTTATCCAGATATAACTACTCGTCCCGGCAGAACGAGCTCTGCAGTTTTGTTGTAGAGGCAAAGAACGCAAAGCTTGGCTGGGTGCGGATCCAATTGACTTGCTTTGCTCGTAATTTTGGCCGATTTGCGCCGGATGCTAAACGCGGGTTTTATCAAAATAAACAAAATGAGGGCTTAGACGCATACGACGAAGAAGCGGACGGAATTTTTATACAGCAAAGATGACTTGATTCATGGACGGATTTTATTTTCTTTTACATTTGGATAAAGAATTAGAGTAAAGCTTATTTCAGCTTGAAAAACTAGCACGTAAGATTCCAAAACCATTCCAACTGGAGTTCTGCTCCTAACTGTTACAAAAGCCTTGGCTATGAGAGGATATGGAAATTTAGAAAAGTGGATTGACCAAATTATTGAACTACTAAATGATTCAATGGTTGATAAAATTGTGACTAAAAAAAAACTTTCAATTTTAGTAGCTGAAGATCCATATTCTTGATTAATTTCAAAAGTCCCATTGTTTTTATAGGTAAGGTTAAAATTTAAAACTTTAATTCGACTGTCTGTGTCTGTCCTCCAATTCCTTTCTCCATGTAGATTTCTAAATAAACGTTGTGATTTATTGTAAAAACAAGTCATAGAGAGCTTTCTCTTATCACTTTTTCTCGTTGAGTTGAGTTTTAAGTATGTAACAAATTAATGAAATAATTCATCGAGCAAGCAAATGCAAAAGTAACAGAGCATCAAAAAAATGTTTTGCTTCAATCAACTAAAACTAACTAACTAACTAACTTAATTCTTGTTTGTTTATACGTTAGAAATGACTAATGTCAAAAAGAAAGTTAAAGCTACAAGCAAGGATTGTTCGTTTGAAATGAAATTTTATTTATACAGAAAAGGTTTTGCCACTGCTAATTGCATCACTTTAATTTGAACCCATTGGATCTGAAAATTATAATGAAATAATTGAATCCAACGGCTCAAAAGCTTATATTCTCAACTCGATGCTATTTGCACTGAAGGAATAATTAGATACATAATCAACGTCTGGAAATTCAAGAGAAAATTCTGCTTCAGGTAGAATTGGAACTATAATTGAGTATTTACATTATATTATTCCAAGACTAATCAAATTAACAATGTTCAAAGGCTGTATGGTAAGTTGAAGTTAGTTTACTTTGACATATGAATCTTAAAAAAAAAATACTGACTGTCTGTAGTCTGTCTCTCCTACTGCTTCTGTTTCCGTCTGTTCGGCCGTGTATCGTTTATGTATGTATAGAGCGATAATTGATCTGATTGACTTGAAATTTGGTATGTTTGGTATTTCAAAAGCCGAGAAATTTCCTTATGGAATTATGGAGTTTATGAGTTCCTCCGAATTGGAGTAGTAAAGGGAAAAGTTTTAATGGTTGCTAAGTTGCATGGTTGAGCAAAGAAAAGCTAGAGGGGCTTAGTGCAGAAGCGGATGATGGAAATGTAAAAGAGAAAGTAGAAAGTGTGAAAGCTTTCAAATGAAATGGGAATGGAAGATGAGAAACACATAGTAATAATAACTTTAAAGAGATGGAGAAAAATAGTCGCTGCAACTTCTATAGGCAATTAGGTCACTGAGACTGGACCAAGAAATGCAGGTGGAAAAGGAATAAATTTTCCAGTATAAATGGTTGTGGTTGCTTAAGGAAGGAATCATGCATGAAAAATCAGCTCCATCTTAAACGAAACTGGAAAAATCAAAAGTGAACAATTACAAACTAAGGTTGGAGCAAGAAGTTTAATGCAAAGATTTAAAGACTAGTGAAAGTTTGTGTGGAGAGGCTGCGCTATTTTTCCGATGTACCTTAATCAATTTCAACCCTACTAATATCTCAAACGAATCAAAATCAGTAAAATATTATCCTATTGATTCATTCGATGTTATACATCTAAACCTTGCTTTTGGGTTTTTTGAAACAATAGGCTAACGCTATGCTAAGCTTTTTTGTTTCATACAAACAAACATCAAAACAAAAGATAACAAAATGATTTTTTGAGCATAATAATAATACGTATAATCTTACTTTTTAATTAACCAATAATAAAGTTTTGATCTCGGAGTACTTGCTGCCTCTACTTTTTGTCGAAAATTGTTCTTTGTTTTTCGGTCTGGTCTGGTAATATTTAATATCTATACAATGCAATACTTCGTATTAATTTAGCACAAAAAGTTTACTGAGTTTTATTTTAGTATTGGTTTTGTTCTAGTAGATTTACTTTTGGAAATGTGGTATTTTGTACTAATAATAATAATAAGTGCCTGAGGACTTAAGTCTGAAAATTGATATTTTCAATCAATTCATTGCTTCTTACACAATTCTAATTCTATAGAAAATTGTAATACTTCATAGAAAATCCAAATCCCAAAAGATTACCTGGTCATATTTCATTCAAATTGACGTCAAATACATATTTATGTTTGTATTACTTTTACATTTACATTAGGAATTAATAAATTATATAGATAGATTCCTTTTATAAATTAAAATTTAGTTTACTCACTGGAGCTCATTGTATTTGTAAATAATGTTTATTTTATGCATGCTTACATTTTCTATAATTTGTGGAATTTACTAATTTAGGTTCAACTGGATTATTCTAGATTCCAAACTAATCTCAAAATCCATTCTAGGATCAAGAAATTTAGTTTCAACCAAATCAATCTAACTTTATGTATTTTTAATATGGAGTCCACCACCAGCAAGCAATAGGGAATCCTAATTACCACAATCATAATCCCAAATAAGAATTTTGTTTCTTCATGCAATTTAATACTTAACGTAAAATAATGATATTTCAAATCCATATCAAACAAAACAGAATGGGAATAGATAAACATATGCTATTAAAATTGAAATTTAATGATTTCATTCCACTGTGACTGTATTGTGACTCTTTGTGGTACATATACATAAATTTTAATTTAATTTTTAGATACACTTTGTTTGTTGTTTGTTGTCTTCAAGCAGTCACAAAACCACACGTGTATAAACCTCACCTCTCATCTTATTTTTAGAGTATTTCTTAGTTCATAGTTATTATTATTTTGAGGATTTTGAACTTTTGAATTTAATTGAGCTTAGCTAGGTAAATTTGAATTTGGAATAAACATAAGTAGTAGTAACTTCGTCCTTTGAATTCAATTTTCTGTGGCTCTGTTTTTTTGTGATATTTTTGGTTTTCTCAAAGTAGTTCATAGTTCAAAAAACAGGTATGTGTTTTACTGAGGTTTAAAGTTTTGATAATTTTAAGCTCTTTTAATCAAAATTTAATAAATAAATTAGGCCTGTGGTGTCATTGAAATTCTCTGAGTTAGTTGTTAGTAGTTAATGTTAGTTTACATTAGTTGATTAGACTTCATATTTTGCTCAAGTATGCTTTTTGGAAACTTCAGAATTATAATCATAAGGAAATTATTTTAATTTGTACAAATTAATAATATGAACATGATGAGCAAGAGCAATGGAATATTTTGTTAATTCCTTGGATGCAGAAGCTTTATAATTATGAATGATCAAGTAGTTTTTAATGAATGATGATATATTTAAGTCAATTTGGTTTATGAAAATCTAGGTGAATTTCCATGAAAATTTCAATGAAAATACTTCAATTAGATCTGTATAAATTCAAAATAATGCTACATTTTCTTCATGTTCAAAGTGAGATGTTGAAGTTCAAATTAAATTACTTTTATGCGTGGATATTGTATTGCATTTGTATACTGAAAATTAATTAGTTAATTATAAATTACAATATTGTTGTTATTTGTTTTTGAGTGGGAATATACTGAAAATATTGCTTTTACATTTTGGTTTTATCTTTTAATATGGTATTTTTAGTAAATTAATCCAATGAGTACGAGTCCTATTTATAATTATAATATTTCTTTATGTAAATCAAATCAAACTTTGCTTTAGGAAATCCAACTGCCTAACTGCATGTGTTCTTAGATTATTGTTTACTACATTTTTAAATTAACTATTTCATTTTACTTATGCAGAGTATAAGTGAAATACATGCTGTCTTGCTGTCTAACATTTATTATACTCATTAAGAAGGATGAGGAAACAGTTACATTTACCTTCTTACATTTCTTACATATAATATTTTGTATCAATTTATAAAATTAAATAATTATACATATATTGTGCACTCGCAGTAATCAAATCGAGCATTTCATTTAATTTTGTTTCATTTTCTTCAAAACAAAAAATTAAGTAAATAGTAAACATAAATTAAATAAATAATTTTAGTTATATGTGAGAGTGTCTAAAAATATACTTTAATTACGTAATACGTAATAGAAGTAGAGCAGAGCAGAATAAGATTTTGTTACTGGAAAGGACTGGCCTTTTGAAAAATACTAAAGCAAATACCTAAAAGAGTTTAAATTTAAATATAGGAATAAATCAAGTATACACCAGATAGGATTATTTCTATGGAATTATAAACATGAAAACGCGTTTAAAGCCCGCTGTGACATTGCTGTCATGGAATTTATATAAGCAATTCGCATATAACTATACGAATACGTTACCCAAGTCCCGTAACGAGGTTGGACCACTTAAAATGCAATATTTCAAAAACTACTGGACCGATTCGGGATTTTTAATGTTTTAAACTATAGCGCATTATAATCCGAAGAGAGCAACCGATTGCGCACCTTCTAACACCGTCTAAAATGAGCTCAAACTTTTAAAAACGCTATAACTTTTTACCCAATGGAAAATGCAATACTATGCCTTCCAGGCATAGAAACCTTCGGGTTGTAAACAATGCAACGGTTTCCATGCCGTTATGGAAAGTCACAGCAAAAATACTAAACTGTACAATTACAATATTTACTATTAGATAGATCAGAGAGCAAAGGGTAAGGTCAGTGATGATATGATTAAAGTAAAGCGTTTAAATATAATTATTATTGATGAGCTCACGAGAATGCTTGCATACATAGAAAACCTACCTGTTTCTTGATTGCAAAATATTCCAATGACAAATAAGGCTTTCCATATTATTATTATTATTATTATTATTAATTCCGATCCCGATTTTATTAAGTCGGAATAAAAATAGTGGAAGCTTATTCATACAAACAGGGGAAAGAATAATGATAAAGTTACGGCTTACGGATGGAACAATTCTATCTTCTAAAGTACATCCTATATATAAAATCCTTCCAGAAATTATTTATCACTTAATCATTCCAATAATTTGTCCTATATCTGTTCGGATTGAATGTATTTTTATTAATTCTTTTGTTTTTGTTTTCCATATATTACTTTTGAAAAGATCTTCTCATTATGCCCTAGGAATTTTTAATTATTCATCTTGTCTTGGATTTTTTGGGGATTTAATTAATTTCTGTCCTCAAACCATGTTCGATCAAAGCGATTCATATAAAAAGGCTCAGTTAGAATACTTAACCATGAGTTTATTTTTAGATGTCGTACTTGAAGAAACTAATAATTGTATTATTTTTAATATTAAAAATTGTGTCTCATCTTGTATTTAGACTTTTTGAAACATTTACAATTCCAATTCATCATGTCTTCACTTTGTCCAGAAGTAATTGGACCATTAATTGTGAATGGTAAATGGAACCATCATCAGCTCTATATTAAATTAATTGAGCCAATTGACTATAGTCGTGTTATTGATTATATGATAGTCAACTATGCTTGTAAGTCAAAGTCTACAATAATAATTTTGTCGTTATTTATATAAATGCAATTATTTTGTAATTTATATTAGTTGAGGAACCAGTGAACCGTTGGTTAGCTACTAACCGGAGCCTTGGACTGCCCGAAGAATATATTGCAGATTATACACAGTTTTTATTAAATACACTTCCGCAAACTCTAAGCCTTATGGCTATTGATATGAAAACTAACAATGTAAGTTCATTCAAGGATAAAAGATCAGATTGCTCAAAATTTTGATATGGCTTGAGTTGAGCTTGAGTCCGACATAGAATTAGCAAGCCAATATCCGCAATTTTTGATTTGATTGAATTCACCTCAACAAGCTTTTGATGCTTTCACCGTAGATCCATTCATGACTTTTTTTCATTTCATTTCATTTACAGATCGCCGGAGTGAGACTAACGAAACTTCGTACTTTATCAGAAGAAGAAAACTCAACCTCAGACTTTCACTTTCATTCCAAAGGATTCCAAGCTCTCTGTACTTTTAAAAGTTTCTTAGAAAAGGAAGCAGATTTTTATAATCGATTTGAAATGAGTTCATATCCAGATATGACAGGTGTGTCTGTGGATAAGCCCTACAGACGTCAAGGCTTACTAACTGAAATGTATGATAGAGCAATGGATCTTTATAAATCACTTGGACACACAGTTGTTAAAACTGTTTTTCTCAATCCAATTTCCCATAAGGCTGGCCTTAGACTTGGTTTTACTGAGCTTTCAAGAGCCTATTATTCTGGATTTAGAGATGAAAATGGTTATTTGCTCTTTCCAAAATTTGAACATCCTGAATGGTTTGCTCCACTAATGGTTTCAATCTTATGAATTTTTTATGTGTGTATGAGAACATAATGTTGAACTAGATTTGTAGAAATCTGGTTCAAAGTGATACAAAAGCTCTAGAATCGAAATACAACACCAAGTAGATTTTATTTTGTAATATAATTTAATTTTAATTTAGAAACAAAGCGCAGTTTTTTAGATGTAGAGGAAGTATAGCAAATTTTTTCTCATTAATTTTGAATTACATGAATGAATGTCAATATGTTTGAATTTTTTCACTGTAAAATTGTTAATTGTAATTCGTTTGAATAAATATTTAACCTAACCTAACTAAAACAAAAGTATCGTATTCGTATATACCACCTACACGCTACGCAGAAGTTACCTATGCTGTACAGTCGTTGATTACAAAATAAACCAGATAAGTTCTACTGTATTTTATGGATTGGATTTCCAAGAAATATGAGCGAAAGTAAAAATGAAATTAAAGTTTCTAAAATTAGATTTACATACAAAAGCTTGTAAAGACTTAGGATCCTATGAACTTGAACACCTCTTTACATTTCCCTCAATCAAACCAATCTGTGTTCTGACGCATAAGAAACCCCAATGGGAATATTTTCTCCAGTTTTATTATAAATTACATCCAAACTTCAAATTACTAGACAATTTTTTTGACTTGACAGTAAAACAGAAAATAATAATAAAAGTTTATTTGAGACCGCACAAAATAATACTACCAGACCCGGCAGAGCTCTACCGTCGACCGACACAATAATCAAAATGGCAGATCGAGCTTTGCCGGTTCTGGTGAAAATACTAATAATTTGGTTCAATCAAACCGCACACACGAAAACAGGAAATTGTTAGTTTAGTAAAAGAGAAAAGAAAATACAAAGAAACAAGCTAACAAATTATTGCATGGAGATGGAACTACAATAAGCCAGTAGATATAATATTTATATAATGCCATAGATTGAGTTGGTTTCATGAAATAAAATTGACCATTTGCGTACTTGTTCACACTGGAGAAAGTAAGTGAAAGCTTAGAGATGTTGAATTTACTGAAATATATTGCAAGTGTTATAGACTCAAGACTCATAAATATAAATTGACAAATAACTGCTGAGACGATTTGATGAAATAGGAAGCGGTTCAATTTATTGAATTGTTTGGTTTTGACCCTGGTTTTGGTTACAAAAGTTTAGCCAGAGGTAATTTTCTCATTTCCAAACAAATTGTATTCAAATTCTGAGTATTTTAAATATTTTCAATTTTGGTTGACCTTAGGCATTGGGCTCTAGGAAGTGAAACTCATACATTTTATTTGGGTTAAAGAGAAAGTTCCAATAATTATGTCTTGTTTTGTTTCTAATCAAATACAGAAAGGAATGAAAGAGAAAAGGATGTGTGAAACTACCTCAAAAGGCAATATAAATAAGCATTTGAAATAGAAATTCTAAGAAATTCCTTAAACTTTTGTTAATTCCAAGAAACGGAACACACATTTGAAATTTCCATAATTAGTAAGTAAAGTTATTAAATTTAAATGGTAGAATACAAAACTAATCTTATTATTTAAAGATTCCAAACTTCGTAACTTTTATGGAATAAATTTTGTCATAAGCACTTGCCACGTGCCTTGTAAAAAATATTCATAAACTCAGACTAAAGCGTATGTTTGAGTCAATGTGCTTTCTAAATAATATTATGCTTATCATTCTTTAATTCACGAAATTTTCCGTGTTGCAAACTACGCATTATGAGACATAAATTTGTTCATTCATTAAATTTTTCATGGGTTTTGTAAAAGAAATATTCCATCCAAAGTAAGTACTTCTGTTTATTAATTAACTTGAATATAAATTAAACCCAGGAACAAAGACTTATTTACTTCTTAAGGATTGTTTATAATCTCTAAGGTCATTTCCTTTACTTTCCTCTGACATGAAATTGCGTTGAGAGAATTTTTTTTAATGGGTTCTCAAGACCAAGTTCTCAGCTTTTCTCAAGCCCTTTCAGCTCGCAGGGGCATCTTAGGGTTAGCAGTAAATTAACCTTAAATTGGCTTGAGGAAATATGCATCAAGTGAAATTTAATTTATTAAGAAATTCTAAGAAATTCTGATGCTTAGAGTAATGAAAAAGTTATATTTTTAGAATCATGAAAAAATTTAATATGGAATTTATTATAGTTGGAGCCGGATGTAGTTTTTAAGCCTTCTTTAGTGAAATGGCCTCTGGGCATTTGAATTTAAGTAAAATTTAATTTTTAAACATATTTAGTACTTTCCAAGGATCAAATTTGAGTTGCTCAATGACTACGGTCCACTGCTTCCAACTGCAGGGATAATTTACATAATTAAGATTCCATCATGTGACTCTGAGCAATTTTGTTATGATTAAAGTACATACATACTTTCCATTTAATCATTTCTATAGACTTTGGAATTTGTAAAACTAGCTACTTCATAAAGTTCATTTATGTTTAGAATTACAACAACATATGTCAAAGTCAATGGCCCGTTTTACGTATATAATTTAGGAATGTAGTTTTGGACGTGGTTCAAATGTAAGTAGTATATTTAAGAGTACATAATAACAACACTAGTTGTTCAAAACAAAAATTGAACTACTCAAAACGAAATAAATGTCTAATGAAATGAAGTTGAAAAATGAAGAATTTACTTTCACTCCAACTTGATTACTTTCTTTCAACCATTTATATATGTGGTTTGGAAGGTTCATTTCATTTATTGTGTACATATTAATAGATTGTCGAGTAAGAGAAAGGGACGTCATACCTTGTTCATATCATCAACATCAAAACACAAAAACTTTCTCTTTATAATTTTCTCCATGTTAAAAATAAACTTACTTTCACTCGTTCTAGTTTATTTTTTGACTGGGCAAAAATTCAGATCCAAGCTTAAACTTTCTTCTCCGTAAATAAAAACTTTGACTTAAATATATATCATTTTTATGACATTTTAAAAAAGTACTCTACTAATAGTTCTTGTAAAATAAAAATGACAATTGAAAAATAACAAGCTTCATCCGTTCATTCGATCCCTTCCGAAAAGTCAGATCAAGTTTAATAGCAATGCAGAAACTAAAAAAAAAGAAAGTCTGTCTGACACAACATAACATTTTAAAAGATACGGGAATTTAAGGAATCTTTCAAATCTCGAAAGCTTTTCATTTTTCTAATGGAATTTATTTGGAAAAACAATAATTTCAATCCAAGCTTTTACAGAAAAAGCAAGGAGACACCGTCATACAGTATATAAATGTAGGTGGATCCTGAATCCAGTGGAATATTTGTCTATCAGTTTGATTGACATTTTTCCATTAGAACTCGTATCAGTTTAAGTTTATTTTAGCTGTGAAATAGAATACACACGACACGTGTACGGATACAATGGTCGTGTCACCAATAAATTCACAGTTCCGTACTTTCGCCGGTTGTAGAACAAGTTATATAATTCCAAATTCTATTCAAAATTAATTTGACTTTCTCTTTCTGTTGATATAAATTTCCTTTGTTTCACACATAAATGTTTTCTCTTAGTTAGTAAATAAATATTGCGGTTTTAGTAGTTTTATTTTATCGTGTGAATATTCAGATTCAATTAACTATAAAGCATACATTTTGACTATTCCACTCTAAAATTTAATTATCGTTAAACAAACTTTAATT
>JAQGCY010000703.1:0-14838 GCA_034700645.1 Xenylla mediterranea | reverse complement strand
CCACATAAATCAACTTCATTCCGAATATGCTAACATAAACATTTCAAAGTTCTCCGAATTCTGCAACTACAGACCATGGACCATGGGCCATCAGTTTAGATAATCAACAACATTAGATTTTGTCTTTACTAAAGTTGAGTTCATAGAATCCACAGCTTCATCCTCCCGCATGGATGTATGTAACATGAAGATCAGTAATGTACATATTTTTCGGTTCGAAGTGCAAAATGCAACTGTTGTCAAACTTATTTTATTTTAAGAATTTCACATTTTAGGTATAACAAAAATTACTTGAGAAATTTACGTATAAGAACCTTGAATCTTAAAGATTTAGTAATTGACTGACATGTTCTAGAATTTACAGGACTATAATAAATTGTTTATTTAGTACATTAAAACAAAAAGTCAGATGATTTGCACAAATTTTTAGATGTCTTTCTTTAAATCTAACCAATTTATAACAATTACTTAAATGCCAATTTTGTGCAAGAATTTGTTTTGCTTAAACCATTATTTTTTACTTATCGTTATGCTAGTTGTGTTAAACATTTGCATAAGAAAATCCAACGATGTAAAATCATTCCTTGAGTCATTTTATATTCAAAAATAAGATCAAAATCACTGCATGTGTTATCGGAGAAATTTTTATCTAGTTTTATTGCTGGAAATATCTTAGCCAGTCTCATAAAAGCTTGGCATTTGAGAATATATTTAAACAATCGTTTCAATTTAGTGTATACGATATAATGCTTCCAACTGAAAAATCATTTAAACTTATTTGCAAAATGGGTCAAAAGGTTGGATTTCCATTCTATTGGTGCCACGAAAGCCGTAAATTAATGGTAACTGAATCTGGTTGTGCCTTAAATCGATACTATTTGTGGGCCTTTATTCTGGCTATTAGTTCAGTATTTGTTTCCATTCGATGTCTTCAAGCAACTTGCTGTTTAAATGTAACTTATGGACAGTGGTTCATTACTATTTTTGCATTTTTTGGTCAAATCACTTGCACGATTGCAAACGCTGCATTAATACTTCATAAGAGAAAAATGGCTTTGGTTGTTAACATTATAGGAGAAACAAATGGTAATGAAGGGAATAGACACTTAAATTTTCTGTTTTCTCAATTGATCGTCACATTTTTAATTTATATTTTAGAACAATTTTTATGGAAGGTTAAGTCATCAAACTCGAACTCTGAAAAACAATGTTACTTTAAGCCAACTTCAAATCTTTTTTTATATTTCTTTACAACATTTGCATTTCTTCAGTTCTTTTCATCAATAAGAAACCGAGATACGCCAAAATATATTACATCTTTGTTTGATCTTAAAGAAACAGCATTCTGGAAATTAATACCATTTGGCATATTTGATATGTTACATGTGTTATTTACAAGTCAAATTTTAAGCTTCTGTATTGTTTTGTTCTTAACTTATATAACAAGCACATTAGGTTGTCTTCGAATTATCAGGTAAATCCTATATGCTTTTATTCTACTTCAACTTTCTAAAGCTTCTTTCCTCCAATTATTTTAGAGATGCTAAACTCAACCAAAAGGATTTTATTTCGTGCTACAGAAGTCTGCAAGTGATAAATGGTCTATATTTAGCATGCACAAAGAACATAGTTAATTCATTCATATTTGGCATTGATCTCCTTGGGCTTATCGTGAGCTTTTACTTCATAACTAAACTTTATAATGAAATCAATACAATTACTGTAATTGCGTTTGGGTTTATCGCTGGAATGATTATAATGGTCGTTACAACGGGTTTTCACAATGCTTACAGAATTCAACATTACTCAAGTAGTTTAGTTAGAAAAAGACGATGTCTTATTCGTAACTATCATTTTAAAAATCGATGGTTTCTTAAAGTTCTCAAGTCTTGTAGACCTATTGGAATGTCAGTTGCAAATTTCTTTGTTGTTCAGCAAAGCACGACTTTGAGGTTTATTGATTTAGCAATTTTTAACACAATTTCTCTGCGTGTGGCATTTTAGATTATAAAGAAAATAGATTTCTTTGAAATAACAAACTTACAATCAAAATGTCCTTTAAAACAAAACATCTGAAATCCAATTATATAAATTATTGAAAAATGTTTATTTAACCATTACAAAAAGTATAAAATTAAAGTACATTATTTACACAGAGCTAAATTATTTGTAAATTTAGTTGTTGCAGGTGCAACCAGAATACGTGCAATAAATTGTACAACTTAAACCTAACGAAATTAACGATTATCAATTATAAAGTTATTACTTTCGATGATACGTTCATTTACATCCAAGTAACGTCAAAACTTGATTTACAAGTCTTGATGAATCCAAAACTGTTCCTGCAAAGATTGCTTTGATTCTGGCCTTTAACTCTGGACTCAAGTCAAGGGATTCCAAAAGGGTGTTGAGGACATCCACGAAAATTTCAATTACCTGAAAAGAAATCGTACCATTTAGAATTTTGACATTTACACAAAGCATTAACAATACTTTACCTCTTCACTGAAATGCTTTACATCATCACAATTCAATGAGCGTTGCTCAATTTTATCAAACACTTGTACAAGGACTCGGTTTGTTCTTTGATGGTTTTCAATAATTTTTTCCGAGAGAAGCATTCCAGAAGGTCCAGCATTCATTGTTAATACTCTCATAACATTGAAAGCGAATTCTATCACTTTGTGGTAATCGATTGCATTTTGCTTGATTGTTGGCCAAGGGATTGGGTAAGTAACTCCATGATTTTCAGCAACTGGTTGGATAAATAAGAAGGTTATGATTCTAGTCATCAATCGGCATATTTTATTAACTTACCGGGGACGGTGAGGGTAAAATCAGCTAAAGCTGCAACAATTACAAGTGAAATCAAAACCTTCATTTTGGATACTTTGGTATTTGTTGAATTTGATTTAATGATTTTAGCTTGGTTGAACAATGAGTTGAAGTTTAGAAATATTATTTGGAAAACTGGGTAGTTGTAAGTATAGCTGTGAAACTTTTCTAAGTTTGCTTGTGTTGTATTTGATGTCTATTGTGCTTCTTTTCAACATATTTATACCAAAATTTTATCAGAATCAATCCGAATAATCTAGTCAGTTTAAATATAAATTGTAAACACTCCAAGAGATCCTTCCAGAAATAGGTTTTAAATTTAGCGTTTTAATTAATGTTGTGAAAATAAAATCGCAATAGTTGGAGTAGTGATAAAAAAGGTTTTAAGATATTGCACAATTTCCACTATAAACCAATTTACTAATTTATATAATTTATTTATAATTTTAGTATTGATGATTCTGACCTGGTTTAGTTTCCTGCATTATGACTAAAGTGTTTTGTTTATAATTTTTTAGTCTTATCAATGTTTACAGAATCATTTTAGGCCGGGTATCGCCGGCCGGCCGGTCCAGTGAAGCATTTTTAGAGCGGATTGCGAAATATGTGTTATTATTACAAATCATTCTATTTATTAACATTGAACTTGACATTGGAATTGGACATAATATTATGAGATACAACAAAATTTGGATAATTTGCTTTGTATCATCACCAGATTAATTATTAAATGTAATGTTAAAGATGAACCAATGATAATGAAGTACAATCGCAATCGTTTGTAATTGTAACATTAGTAAAGCCATGCATAATTCAAGAAGCGTTTCAATCAAACATTTATTTCTTGTTTTACTCGATTAATGACTAAGGTATGGCAATTGGCAAAAGATGCATAAGAGGAATTAGGAAGGAACCTGAATATAACATAGGCGTCATTTTGTTATTGTTATTCGCATTGTTGGACTATTTGGGCTAAAGAATTCTATGTAGGAATACCGGTTATTGCATAAGTTTTGGCTATTGAATGTATCAGAAAGATTAATTCTATCTAGCCCAGCTGTTTGTTTTTGATTGTTGCATTAATTTACCGTAATTTTCAATTGATTTCTTAAGGTAGTTTGTACATTTAAAGCTTTCTTATATTTTGCTCGTTGAATTTGGCCATTATAAGTAAGTTTATGTCTATGCATTTAAAGCATATTATAGTATCTAAATGATTTTTGCATACATTTGGTCTTTACTGACTTATCTATGGAGAATGTGAGTCTGAGTGCAGAGAAGAATTGATAGATAGGTAGACATAGACTCAGGGACAACTCTGTCAAAGTCACTTTTGATAACAATTTGACTAATTTAATGTACCTAAACCTATTAGCTTACGCTTACGTTATAAAAATTTAATATTCTGTTCTCTTTATTTCTAGCATTAAAAGTGTAATAGAAATAGTAGCCGGACTCCAGCGCCAGCATATTCAGAGTATATGTAAGTCGAAATAGAATTTTAATACTTTCTGTCAAATCATTCTCAATTCTCACTATTATCGTGAGAAAACTATTAATTTCTTCATTGAAATCCCTAGATTCTGCAGAAACATTTGGCAAAATGGATACAAGTCGGAAGTATGATCTTATCATATTTGGAGCATCGGGATTCACAGGGAAATTTGTTGTAGAAAATTTGGGTAAATTACTTAAAACACAAAAAGTCGCCCCTTTAACTTGGGCTGTAGCCGGTAGGCAAACGAGCAAATTGCAAAAAGTTCTTAAAGATGCATCGGATGCAAGCGGTAAGCTATTAAACGTCAATCTTATTCTTAATCGACGCGATAAAAATACTTCATGTGTTTGTATTTATTTTAGGATATGACATGACCGCAATTGACATCATTGAAGTGGATATCAAATCCCCCCAATCTTTGTTGGTAATGGCTAAATTGGGCTCAGTAATCATTAACTGTGTTGGCCCTTATCGGTTTTATGGAGAACCTGCAGTAAAAGCATGTATCGAAGGTGGAGCAAGTATGGTTGACATTAGCGGAGAGCCACAATACCTCGAAAGCATGTACTTATTGTACAATAAGAAAGCTGAGGCCAAGGACGTCTATATTGTTGGTGCTTGTGCATTTGATTGTATTCCAACCGATATGGGTGTTGCGTATTTGAAGAAACAATTTCAAGGTATGGGTAACATCTTTAATTCATTGGTTCGAATTGTACCAGGTTAAATAATCAAAAGTTTTTTCATTACAGGGGATTTGAATTCCGTCGAAATGTACTTAGAATTTGATCCTAAATTCAAGGTAACACCCGAAAATGTCTGAAATGTAATTTGTCTGTTATTTATCGGCTTTTATTTTTCCAGAATACCGTCATACATTACGGAACTTGGGAATCGGCAGTCTTATTCTTGGGCAATGCCAAGGAACTGAAGAAGATTCGAAAGGAGCTATTCAAAACACCGCTTCCAAAGCCCAAATACAAGGTTCATGCTAAGTAAGTAAAAACTATTATTTGGTTTGTTAGTTAATTGCCATTATCAGTTGTGTTACATTGTACTCGTCAATTTGTCTCACAGACGCTTTATGCACTACAATGAAGATGTGCGAGGATGGGGTATTCAATACCTTGGAAGCGATAAAGAGGTCGTTCAAAGAAGCGAAAAATTCTTTTATGAAACAGAAAAATCACGTCCTGTGCAGATTCAAACTTATGCGAAGGAAGAAAACATTTTTTATTGCTTTTTGATGTATCTTGGGGTTGTAATTTTGGGTTTTCTAGCCAAATTCAGTTATACCCGAGATTTACTATTGACCGTGAGTTTTGCAGCAAACAAATAATATGATTACTTAATGCAGCTAGTTATCTTCTATTTTTTTAGTATCCAAAATTGATCACTGCTGGAAGAGTTAGTCATGAAGGGCCAACTCGCGAACAAGCCGAAGTTCCATTTACATTCACACTTGTTGGAAAGGGATGGTCAGAAAAACTTGCCGAAAAATCAGACCAACATGTCACCCCACCTAATAAGAAAGCAATTCTGCGGGTAATAATAATATACAATGTCTATACAAGTGGAAGTGCCTGAATATAATTTATCAAATTACAATGTTTAATAATAAATATATGCATTCTAGGTTGAAGGAACTAATCCCGCATATGGAGCAACTTGCATTTGTGTAATTCAATCTGCTCTAACGATCTTGAGAGAACGTGAGAAACTTCCGTCCAAGTGAGTTCTGATAAAGAATTGTTGGTTGATTAATTCTGATACATGTTTTCATTTTGTTCATAGGGGAGGCGTGTATACAACTGCTGCAGCATTTAGCAAAACCACTTTAGTTGAGCGATTAAATGATACTGGATTAACTTTTGCAATTGAACAATGATACTAGTAGAAATAAAGTAAAAATAACTTCAGAATTAGTAATTAGATCATTTTGTGTTTATCCGGGCTTGTTCATGGAAGTTTTATATTGTAAAATGTATAAGGAATGGAAATTAGGAATTAGTTGATTGATTAATTTAAATAAACTTTGGAATTGGATTACATGTATTTTGTATTTTAGAGTTTAGACATTGGATTGTATTGTCATTATTTCAGGATTCAACATTAGATACTAGATTGTCCAGTCAGATAAAAGTCAAATGCTTGCAAATACGAATTTATACACAATTCACAATTCTAACCGGATTTTTGATTTTGTTATCAATGTCATTCATCATAAAATTGGATCGGAGCATTGCATTATGGATGCATTTAAGAACATTAAGCATACAAGGCTAATCTTATGTTTTATGTTAGTTTAGTTACAACTTACAATCAAAGCAAACAATTGACAATAGGTGATATCAATCTTATTTTTCAGACGGACAGACACAGGAATAAATGAGAAATGACAATTTGGTTTTACATTCCACTTCTAGTCTCAGTATGTTTGCAATTAAAGATAAGATTAAATTAGAAAATGCATAAATCAATTCGGATTGTCTTTGTGATTATGAATGATGAATGAGAGTGATAAGTAAATTCATGCTCAATGTCCAGTGGATGTTAGTTATATGGTTATGGACTTATGGATGTACCTTTATATAATGCTTCATTTGGCTGACAGGAAATGCATCATGTTTCATATTCATGTTGAAGAAGAGATTTTCCATGGACGAAATTTGAACTAGGGTTGTGTCAGTTTAGTAGTTCAGTATCCACATCCAGTAAATAATACAAGAAAAACTCCAGGAGTGTCCAGCACCAGCTCCAGGCTTAAAAAATAGGTCAGTTTTCTGCACGAAGTTTTGTTTAATTTTAGCAGCTTCCGCTTAAACTACTTAAAATTAATTAATATAATATTATTGAATTAGTTAATTAGTGTTTATAAGGTGTTTCCTTTTATCAAATCAAATCTACGCTCAATTGCAAGAACAAAGACTAGAGGCGTCCAGGCACCTGTAGAACCAACAAAACGATAATAAGGAGAAAATAAATTGATACAATAAATACAACAATGAAAAATATACGCACGCATAATGGGAAGACTAGATCAAAATCTGATGACACTCCAGATGACCATGATGAAAATGTCCCTGAGCCAGTCCCTGGACCAAGTCACGCTGCTCAACCTCATTCGACTCCTCCTAGTGATTCCGATGACCTATGGCAATGCAGTTGTGCATGTAGAATGAGGAGAGAGTCCTTATCATGTTCGGGAAGTGATATTGAAATACCACGTAAGGTCCCATGATCATGATTATGAATGAAGGAGTAGATATAGTCTGATGTAGATAATAATTGATTGTTGTTATTGTAGCAATGCCTTGGTTTGGAATGGACATTGGTGGAACTCTTGCCAAATTAGTTTACTTTGAACCCACAGACCTTAATTCAGTAGAACAAGATTTAGAAGTTGAGACGCTTACAAATATTAGAAAGTATTTAACAAGTAATTCTGCTTATGGAACTACGGGTAAACGTGATGTTCAACTCCAGGCATGTTCTTCTAATTTATATTAGCAAATATAAATTTTGTCTTATTTTAATTCTGATATTTTGCTTGCAGATGGATAATGTGGTGATAGGAGGCCGCAAAGGATCCCTGCATTTCATTCGATTTCCAACATCAGAAATGGGAAATTTTCTAGAGCTTGCTAAATCCAAAGGAATGGCATCACTTTCCAGCACAGTTTGTGCAACGGGTGGTGGAGCATTCATGTTTGAAAAACAATTTCAAGACGTAAGTCGGCTAATAAGTTTAAATGTAAACAAATCTAAAAGTAATTTGTAATGTAATTTTCAATATAGGAAGTCAACTTGACGCTTCATAAGTTTGATGAACTCGACTCAACAATTCATGGACTAGAGTTTATTGAAGCTTATAATTTAAGAGAGTGTTACTACTATAAAAATCCTAAGGATACCAAAGATCTTGATTCGTTCGAAAAGGTTCCATTTGATTTTAGTTCACCGTATCCTTTTCTGGTAAGGATTACTGAATTTAACTCCTATAAATTGTTCAGAACAACTCCGAAATAAGTTTTTTGAAGGTAGTGAACGTGGGTTCCGGTGTAAGCATTTTATCCGTGACGGGACCAGGAGAATTTCGACGTGTGACAGGAACAAGGCATAATTTCAATTCAACTAATTATTAAATGGTTGTAAAAATGATGCTAAGCACAGTTCTGTGTGCTACATTACAGTTTGGGTGGAGGAATGTTCCTTGGACTCTGCTGCCTGTTAACGGGGTGTACTACATTTGAGGAAGCAATTGATCTCGCTTCCAAAGGTGAACATAAAAATGTGGATAAACTAGTACGAGATATATATGGTGGCGATTATGAGAAGTTTGGACTTCCAGGGGATTTAGTAGCTGCAAGGTTAGCTTAAATTCTTAAATGTGTCTACTGTATTTCGATTATATAATATAGTTTCCTTTTGTATTATTTAGTTTTGGCCAAATGATTACTCCAGAAAAACGTGAGTCTGTATCGAAAGAAGATTTAGCATGTGCCACACTAGTTACAATTACAAATAACATTGGCTCCATTGCTCGAATGTGTGCTCAGAATGAAAAAGTTCAAAGGGTATGTTTTCTTGATACATGTGCTTCCAAGATTTTTTTCCAGATGTACATATTTTGATATATTGGTAGGTGGTTTTTATTGGTAACTTCCTAAGAGTAAATACAGTGTCCATGAAGCTACTCTCGTATGCCATGGATTTTTGGTCTGAGGGAAGCTTGAAGGCTGTGTTCTTGGAACATGAGGTATAATTCCAGTCTACACATGGCATGATTAACTTTTCGCAGAAATATATTTAATAAGATGGTTCATTTAACAGGGTTACTTTGGTGCCGTTGGAACTATGCTGGAGCTTATGAAAAATCGAAAGTAGATACTATTCTGAACTTTGCTCGTGACGAAAGAACAATGGGTGGCTTTATTCCATTCCACAACTGTGATTCATTCTACAATGGCATGACATTTGTTACTTTCTCGTAGAATTAACTTCTTACTTGGAACTTTTCTTTCCTTGGAATAGAAACCGAAAAGGTTGTTATTATAATATGAAGATTACAATTCTTGAACATGTTTTTGAGATTTAAGTTATTTAGCTTTAGTTTTTCCTAATACTCAAAGCTATTTGTTTATTGAATTACTTTAAGATACATATATTAGTGTGATCGTAAACAGAAATGAGCTCATTTATTTTTCGTAGTCATATTTATGTTTAAAACTACCAAATTAAAAAAGCATATCATTTGATCAAATCGTTCAAATTACATATGTGTTATTACTGTAAATTACTTTAATAAATCGCTCTATATCGAAAACTCATTTAAAAAATCATTGAACAGGAAATTATTATAATTTATTTTTAATTTTCTTCAGAACTCGAGCTTTCCTTTCTTTTCCTTTGCGGCGGATTTCTACTTCTCATATTCGGTCTGGGATTTTGTTGTCTTTGATTCTGACCATTGTTTCTTCTTTGCGCTGAGTTCGCACCGGGACGATTCTGTCTACCACCACCAGACCCGCCTCCACCAACAGTTTCCAACAATCCATCCACGATTCCTAATACTCCCAATGGACCATTATCATCTTGACCAGGTCCGCCTTGACCAGGTCTTCCTCCTTTGCCAGCTTTGGCAGCTTGTCCGACTGGAGCAGCTTTTCCGAGTAGTCCCGTAACTGGTTCAAGCCCTGTGTTAAACTGAGAGCCCTTGAAAGCCTCAAGCTTAAGGGGAGACTTGTCCATGGCGCTTCCGGCTTCAGGTGCTGGATAATAAGGTTGAAATAATTAATTCTTACAATATAGGATTGGAATTGAGTTCATTACGTATTTGAGCAGCAATTGAAAGAATCCCGAACATATAGATTCCTACAGCATGTAGGAAATGTTGCATTGTGCAAAATCGCATTATTTCATACTTGAACTTTCACAACAAAATACAAAATGTTTAATTAGGTAGGGTACTTAATTTTATAACTTTTTTAATACCGACAAATAAATCCAAACCTTGACCAATTTTTTCACTGCACAGCCCACGATTTTTAATTAACGCAGACGTATATGACGAGCACATTCTGTTGTTTTATATTTATTTATTATTAAACTTCGGCGTTAGGTCATAAAATGTTTTGATAGTGAATGTTTGTACGTAATTCCAAGTTTCATTACTTTTATTATATTTATTGTTCTAGAATAACCTTCAAAACTTTAGTAAACGCATCGATTAATAATAATTATGGCTGACTGACATCAAGAAATTGTAAGCAAGCAAGAAACTATTTCGCTTGATATGGTGAATAATTTGAAATTGCAGAAAAGTAAAATATGTTACATTACAATGAATTTAAAAAAAAATAAACTTGAATGATGATTAAATGCATTCATTGACGCCAAGACTTATTCTTCATTTTGTCTTCCCCTTTTCTTATTCATTCGTTGACTCATCCGTTTTTGCGCTTCCGGATAGGCATCGGGGTCTCCAACTAAATCGGGCATGGGCATAGCTCCACCAAAACCCTTAGCACCCTTTAAACCTCCTTTTCCTCCTTCAGCACCACCTTTTGCACCATCACGAGCCATACCTGCTCCGTCTCTGGCTAGGTCTCCTATAATTGATGCAGGACCACCACCACCTAGGATATTTAAGTATATGAATTACAATTAATTGTTATTTAAGAATTTGCTACAAAATCACCTCCACCTCCTCCCCCGCCCGGGTGAGCATCAACTGTTGTGATAATTAGTAATAAAAACCCATAAATAAGAAATATTGTCGGAAGAAACTTGTGGATGGTGAAACGAGTATTCCACATTTTAATGTGATCTTGAAATTGAGGAATGCTATAAAGCTAATTCGTCAGTTAGTGCGTCATATGAGCTTGTATTTGTTTTTAGTACCCAATCAAAATATTATGCTTACGAAATTTATTGAACGTTCGAATAATGGATTTATGAATGAATGTAGTCCGAAATATTTCATCGGAAGTTTAATGAAACATTATTTCATTTAAAGAAATTTTAAGTTATTGCGTATTGTTTTTGTAAAAAATTACAGAATTTCATAGTAGGATTTTATTCAAGATAAGAATTTTATTTCATGATTAAATAGACCAATATGTTAGGAATAACTTTCAATATTTCTTTTCCAATTTCTACATGTCAGTTCCAGCTGCAGGTCGAGGCGCTTTGTTGTCGCTACCAACTCCTCCCCGACAATATTCTTCACAATTCTTTTGGCTAACAAAATTATTTCCATTTCCACCACATCCACTATATGTAAATGGTCGACAAGCATCTGAATGCAAATAAATTCATATGAAGAAAAAACCTTGATACCCAATATGGTTTCATTTTATTACCCATCCTCCAGTTGTAATACCACCGAGTTCGCCTGTCAAAGCATTGGCCACGAACCCTTGGTTGACTACAAGCATCTCTCCGTAATGTTGGACCTGAAATATTTAAAATTGTGTGAAACCATTTAAAACTTTTCAAACTTTTATATACCTTCCCAACTTCCACTTTCTGATTCGGATGATCCACTTTCTTCGTCCTCGGATTTTGGTTGAGCTGCTGGTGGTCCTGCTGGTGCGTTCGCCAAGGCTTTTGTTTTTTTCTTGGCTTTGAAATCTTTACTCCAGTCGACTGCAGAAATTGATGCATTCTTTCCTACTTCTAACATTGCATCCTTTATGGGAACCTGCCCGGCCATCGTATCTTGTGACCCTGTACACACAATTGATGAATAATTATTTTTATGACTGGATAAATAGGTTTTTACCTCCTCTTTCCCCATTCGAGATCGCAATTAGCGATAATGTAGCTAAGCAGATGAAAAAAACTTGCAAAGAAAAGCTGGGACACATTCTATAACTAAGTTAATACTTCAAACTAATTCGAGGTTGAAAAGGTTTTATTCCAAATCCAAGTTTACTCTATTAATTTTGCATGCGTCTGAAACAATTACACTGCAAGCAATTAAGCTCCTCTGCGCCTCATAAAATATTTTAATGGAATATTATTTTGTATTTGTTAAGAATCAAAGAAATTAAATATATCAAAGCCCCCAACCCCGAATTTACAACAAAGGCTCAACCAAATACGTCAATGCTTAAAGCAAGGGCATATTTATATGATACAAATAATTCATTCAATGAACGAAATACGCATCTTTATAAAATAAGTTAAATAGTAATTTATTACAATGGTAAAATAATATAAATTAGCCATAACTCTTAAATTAAGAGATTAAAAAACTGCAATTCTGAATTTGAAATTAATATGTAAACACATACAATTAAATGTGAAAACTAAAGATTTTTTTTAATCTAAAATTTTATTTATTAATATGTTCAAGTTTCAAAATAAAAACTTTGATATGGAGAGTCATAATTTTAGTAACAATATTTAATCTTCATAATATTCTTCGGAATCACTTCCGCACTCAGTTTGACAAGCATGACGGGATCTGTAGCTATTTCCTCCTGCATTTGGACATCCTTGGAATCTTCGGCAACCCCGACGACTGTGGTAATAATAGCGTTTTACTTTTTGATTTGATTCACAGGTTCCAACTTTCTTTCCGTTGTGGCAAGCTGGTAAAACTTGAACTTAATTACAAATGTTCCATTTTTTTTATTTTGATATAAAGCTTTGAAGATGTCTTACAAGCGCTTTTAGGTGCTTTTTCTTGAACTGGTTTTTCATCAACTGGACTTCGCTCGTCTACCTCCTCATCGTCATCATAAGTGGCAGTTCGAGATTTATTCAATACGTTAATTTTATCGTTATCCAAAATTCTAATTGTCCCGTTCTTACCACCAGCTTGTCCGACCCAAATATCCTCATCCCCTACAAAATTGCAAAATTAATAAATTAACATAATTCTGCTGCATTTATTTGCGGAGATTTACCTCGGACACGTTGAGACTCTCTTTGTTGTTTAGCTGCAAGTGCTACATTAGTAACGATCAAAATTAATAAGATGCCTAGTTCTTTTTTTGTAATTGAGAAAGAACCGTATGTGCTTAAAAAATGCATATTCTTAAAGAACTCTAAAACTACAAAATAAGAAATGGAACAATATTAAATTCTAAAGTTTATTTCATTATTATACATAGACTAATTAAACGTCAATTGTTTGAAATTTTATGTTGACTTTGAAATAGAATATTGCAATATAAAATCTAAGTAATGACGTGATAGCTTCACGCATAACATACATCAATGCATGTTCGCAAGCCGTGTGTACCGATACGACCCTCAAATTCAAGGCCTAAAACTATAAAAAATTGTTGTTTTTAGTAATTCTTTTTAATTCATTTAAAAGAAAGTATTCCTAATCCTAAATGTAAGTATTTCATGCTGTTTTATTCTCGGTTTTGTTCAATAATTCTAAATATATTATTTAAAAAAAACTTGAAACTATGTCATAAATTCTTGAGAACAATTTTATTTATTATAAAAGTGTTCTATGATTGTTCTGATTAAGAATTTCAGAATGTACATGTCATAAGTATATACAGAAAGTACAAAAAAACAACGACTGATAATAAATACTAAATTAACATTCTTTTATAAAGAATCTTCACATGGTAAAACAGGAACATCTCCATCAATTAGAGGGCATAGCCAGCCTGGACTTGTTTCCTTTGTCCATCCAACTCCACCACTACCCCCAGCTCCAAGTTCGGAGTAGTCAGTAGTATAAAAATGATCTGTCCTAATTGGGTTCCAGTATCGGTAGAGTTCAAGTGTGTTAGTATAGGAATCACTGTAGATATAACATTGAGTTTTTTCTAAACTCCATCCTCCAAGTCCATTTCCTAACTCTGCAAAATTTGATGTGTAGAAATGGTCTACAATTGTTGGATTGAAATATCTGTATAAAGGAACAGTATCTGGTATTTGAGTAGGGAAGCATCTTCCAATTATTCCTAAAAAATTAAAAATCAATGTCAACTTAGCCATACATAAAACACACATTCCATTATGCAAAACTATTTTTGCGACAAAGGAATATATAAACAAGAAAATTTAGAATAAGTCATATAATTACCTTCCAAACGGTAGCCGCCTTGTGTGCCCCCAGCTTGTTCTGTATAGTCTGTTGTATAAAAATGATCGGGATCGCTAGCCAAATAATACCTGGAAACAATCAATTAAAACAATAAGTTAGACATTTTGTTTATGTTTTCTATAGATTAGAGGCATTTGTCCTCATCTCAAATAGCTTACCTGTAAAGAGGAACAGCTCCAGTACAATCGGCTGTTGTATTTGGTGGCAAAGTCGGTGGAACTGTAGGAGGAACCGTTGGTGGAGCTGTGGGAGGAGCAGTTGGTGGCGCAGTTGGAGGAACAGTGGGTGGCAAAGTTGGTGGTGCAGTTGGAGGAGCTGTTGGTGGCGCAGTTGGAGGAACTGTTGGTGGTGCAGTTGGAGGAGCTGTTGGTGGCGCAGTTGGAGGAACTGTTGGTGGTGCAGTTGGAGGAGCTGTTGGTGG
>JAQGCY010000702.1:0-14855 GCA_034700645.1 Xenylla mediterranea | reverse complement strand
TTCTTGCATTTATACTGCTTCTCTAGATTCACAAATAATGACGAGAAATATATTTCGGGTCATCAGTATTATTTACAGTGGCATTTTTAGTATGAAGAAAACTCAATACAAACTATTTAATTTCCTTTCCTTCAGCTATTTTAAGTCATCATTGCCATTTGGAATTGGAGTGAAAAGAAACTTACGGAAATGAAACTTCTTCCACATATTTGTTTCAGATAGAAATTGCATTGAATTCGTTTAGATTTATTTTCTGTGAACTGGAAACTCATTTGAGCGTTAAACTGTAAATACGGATAATCTCACATACTACTTCTCCAATCCCCTTTCCCATCTTTTCCTTAAATTTAAAGTAGAATTATACAGAATATAAATAGCAAGTAAACTATATTATTAATCACGGTTGTAATATAATTTAACTTTCTTTCCTTAGTAGGGAAGAAAAAGGTTTATAAGCTTTGGGGATTGGGTCCAGAACCACTTAGCAGAACCATTAAGAAAAGTTTGGACAATTAGTCAAGCTGACAGAGATATAAGATGCTATGGAAGTTCACTTTGAGAAGGGAAAGCAATCCCACATTGTGAAACCAGTTAAATCTCTTGTTTTAAATAATTATACTTGGTTTTTGGTTATAAATACAACTTTGTTTTTAAGCCATTCCAGCCTAGCGTGCTTTAAACAAGTTTAAAAGATTTTGTAAAAGTTAAGCACGAACAAAATATGAAAAATCATAAATTTATTTTTCCGTCCTTTAAATCATTTGCGACATAAATATAAAAAGTATGGTTTACTGCAAATGTATCTAGTTATTTTATTTAAATGAATGAATCCAAAGAATTTAGGCTCATTTGATGTAGCTAAGATATTGTTATTTATGATACGAGGTAGCCAAATTAAACTGAAAACTTAATTTCCTGACGCAGATTAAAAGGGGATATAGGAAATGAAAACAACCTACTTAGCAGGATATAAATTTAGTTTGTGAAAGCTGTGAAATGAGTAAACATGAGCCTGATTTGACAAGTTCTAGTTAAAAAGTACAACTCAGAATCATAGGAGTGAATTTCACGTTGTGCATACTGTGCCTATTGCTTAATTTAAACAAGCAATAGTTCGTAATTTTTAATTCCGCAGCCCAATCCTGAGCGGTCCGAGATGTGTATTCGTTGGAATTAAAAACAAACATGTTTTTTCATCACTTTTTACATCTATCTGATGTATTCAAGTTTATGGTTAACAATGACATGTTGTTTTACCAAAATCATTATTATTAAAAAGGATTCAGTCGTAGAACCAATTGAGCAAATGAGATACTTGCTAGAAATTGCGTACTCTATATATATAAATGATGGAAGAAAAAAGAGTCCTGTCTCCGATTTGACACCTTATGGATTATCGTGTAGGAGAATGGGACTCCCCACCGTCAACTGCCGCTGAAGTTCTTCTTCATCTATTTACATATTATAAGCATGTAAGTGCTTCTTGCTTTCCAGATAAAGAAAAAGCATAATGTATTCCTGTATATGAAATAACAGGGAATCCTTGTAACTGTACGTGTGACATGGAATAATGCCTGCGTCATTTTGTCAAAAATAATTTTAACTGTACAAACTCATGATTTTTGAGCACTTACAATAATAGAACCCATTATTTTTCCTTCTTGCTCTAGTTCATTTTTCACTTTCACAAAAATGAAACATTATTGCTCTTCAAGGAAACTAAAAAATCTAGCGAAAAGTTTAGAAGTTGTGAATTGCTTCCAGTAAGATATGCATTATTATCATGGTTTTAGATATAACCTGATGAAAAATATTCTTAAAAATTTCAGGAAATGTGGACATAAAAATTACATATGCATCAAGAAAACAAACTTTCTCCAGACATACCGTTGTACCTATAATTACGTTTTAAGCTTTGGGGCGTTGATTTAATTATTTTTGAAAGAATGCAACACGGATGTTCAACGATTTGAGAAAATATTTTTTGGTAGGTTCAAACTCAAAGATATGGCAAAACAACATTTTTGGGCAAAAATCTTCGTCTAGCATATCTTGGTTTATCAGCAGAATGTTTTTTTTGGGCACTACATATTACAGATACGGGAATACAGTTATCTCTACATATAGCTATTCTATTATTACCCATCTTACATATTGGTTACAAAATACAATAGTATTTTATTTTATATGTTAGATCCAAAGATAAGAAAGATTCGATTAGAGCTGAGAGCAGTTTCCTCTTGCTTTTCATCCATTGAAGATTATACTAGCCAGATTCCTTGCATTGTACCAAAAATTCCTCACTTTAGTTTTTTTATACTCTATAGCACTTAGGCCTTTTCTTTTTCTCATCAAGATCAGTGATCACGAGCGAGTGCATTTCATTGCAGATTGCATTTCCTTTTCTAACCATGCATTTACCATACCATAACTCCTTGCATTTATTGTCTG
The DNA here is from genome assembly GCA_034700645.1 of Xenylla mediterranea. Lineage (NCBI taxonomy): Eukaryota > Metazoa > Arthropoda > Collembola > Poduromorpha > Hypogastruridae > Xenylla > Xenylla mediterranea. The sequence continues at coordinate 12,404 of JAQGCY010000702.1, read as the reverse complement.
TACTTTCACTTCCTCGAATCTCCCAACCAACGTACACACACCAGGCTGTAATAGTATGAGCATAGTTCTTTATCTCTTTGAGCTACTAACACGAAGCATAAGTCTTCAATATGTTCAAAATATAAGACTGAAAAGGCTCTGTTTGAAAGTTTGATAGTACAATATACATTACATTCTTAGCCCCGAATCATAAAACTAAAACTAGTTTAATATCTTTTCGGATTTTACTAATACTAAAATACTCTTGGAATATAAAATTAGAGACTTTATTGTTCTACATAACTACGACACAGATCTAAACTGTGTTCATGAACATATTTTTCCTACACTACATATATGCGCTCTTTAGATTTTATCCTGAGAGTAATTCGAGATAAATATTTAAAGCATAATCTTGGTTCTTTCTACTATGTTTGCTTCCATTAATAAAACTTCTCTTATATTCCTTAATATTCTTCTCGTGAAGGAAAGAGGCTTTATTTATTATTTGAATGAAATTATGCATTACATTTTGCTTCAACAAACAGAATTTATATCATAAAAAGAAATTAAAGATAAAAGATTAACAATCTGTCCCGATCTTTCCTTAACATGTGCCAAGAATTACAATGGAAAGTAAATTTTTCAACTCTAGATTTAAGAGAACTCCGAATCACAAATCCTAGTCGGAATCCATTCTAGTTTTAAAATTAAATTCCATCCATTAGCACCATCCCAATAAAAGATTTAAAGTAATGTCTAGCACTGCTATGAAACGTTATCTAACATGAGCTCTATTAAGTGATATGGAGTCACGAATTTCTGTATCCCTAGCTAGATTTTTGCTCGAAAAGTTCGATTCCCTCAACCTCAAGTTCTAAAACGGATGTAAAAGCGTGGATGTATTTATGTTGAAAATAAGCTCAGAAATTAAAATTCTGTGAGAACCTAGCCTAGATATCCTTAGAAAAAATTTATTCGTTCAGCACGTCAGATTGAAGTGAAATAAAAGCAAGAATATAAAAATGTGCATTCCTGACCTTTTCACGAAGGGCAGAGCGGACGTGTGTTGCTTGTTCACCAAATCTTTGAAGGGTTATTTCTAGTTCTAGACATCTATCCTGCCACTCAGCAGCTTCGAAATGCGTTTGATACGGTTCGTCTAAACCCCAAAGACTTAGTATTGAATTTTCTTGGAGAAGATTTGGTGGACTTTCATCAGTTTTTTGTCTCAAGTTTGAACAATTTTGGGTTCCAAACTGTCCAAGAGACCGAGTTGTTTGAGCTTCAACCATCGTATTGTTATAACTCAACTTTTGTTCAATTTTAGATCCCAATCTATGGATATTATTACTCCGAGTCAGAAGATGATTTGTACAACTGTTACTTGACTCAAGAATATGAGTGTTAGAAACACCTGCGTCAGTTCCAATATCATTTTTGTAATCATCCCAAGTTTTTTGTTCATTTCTGGATGTCCTTCGTTGTAAAGAAAAGGACTCGACAGGAAAATGAGTTTCCTCTTGGTCTAGCTGCGAAAGAGACGATCCGAGATTATCTGCAGAATCTAAACATTTTGCAGATCCAATTCCCATACTCATCCTTATTTCCGAGTCATTTGATAGATTATTAGCTATAGCACAACTGGGATAAGTTGCACGTGGAGTTGTAACAGTTTCATTTTCTTGTGGATTACATAATGCATCAACGGATGCTAAACAAGCTTCGGAAAATCGTGACAGTGACTCGAAAACTTCTGACAATGTCCCAGTTGATGAAAGTGTGTCATCCTCATCTACTTCTTCATTACTAAACATGCTAATACTGTTACTAGTAGAAATAGTTCTTCTGTCATAATCATCTTCGTCAAATTTGTCTTCGGCGTTTAGCAAGTTTAAGTCCAGGAGGAAAGGGTTGGATATATTTGCACGAGTTTGATCAACAATGTGATCCATGGTGAAGGATTCAACAATTTGAGCAGAATTCGTTGGAGTAGTTGCAAATTCGATGCATGAACGAACATTTCGATGTGGATGTACTAAAGGCCAACTATGTGCAGGAGGACTAGGACTTCTATTCCCTATCGCGTCTTCTTCATTTTGAGATCCAAGAAAAAGTTTCAGTTCATAACTCGCCTCAGCTATACTTTCTTCGCTTGTTGGATTCATGGCAAATACAAATTCGAATATTACTTTCTATGGATGCAAAAGTAGTCGTAAATATACGATGATCAATAATTATTAATTAAAAATACATAAGAAATGAAGATAAAACCAGAATTAAATTGTCTTTGTTCTTCTGGATGGCTCCAAGGGTATTCAGTACATTTTCCTTTAAATATTTGATGAATGGCACGATCAGTTATAAGCTTGCTCGTATTCCTGTAGAAAGAAAATTGAAATTTGTAATTCAAAATACATGATATATCAGCTATTATTTGTAAAAGCCAAGAGCTCCTCCTATTAATGTCAAAAGAAAAATGTGTTTATTCTATTTAAATACCTTCGAGATTTTGGTAATTAATTCCACCACGATTTTATGTGAAGGTTTTATCTGGTGTCATACCAAACTTAGCTCAATGAATCATAAGCGCTTTCAATAGAAGTACCGATCATTGCAAATTGTTTTAAAGCTGAATGGCCAGTATCATTAATTAAGAAGCAGTTTCTCCGTACATTAAACCTATTTCAACGTCAACTAATTCACTGGAATTTACCTTTAACACATTTCACTGATTTTTATATTCGCAAGTTTTATGAATTGTGGTGAGTAACAAGAAAGGGAATTTAGAACCAATACTTTTGAAGAAGAAGAAGCTGAATTTTGTATTGCATTAAACATTGAAATGTACTATTTTTAACTGGAAAACGAAAGAAATTGATGTTTAGTTTATTAGATTTTGGTTTTAGTTACTTAAAGATGTGATTGAATAAATAGAGTCAAACTGCGTGTGGCAAAGGAAAAGGTTTATACAGAAGGTTGGATTTATCTCCGCCAACATCTTAGATCCACTTCCCTTCACTTAATATACTTCCTTGCTTTAAAATCCTTATAACATTCGGTCCATGAAAGTAAAGTAAAGCAAATAGAAAGGGAATAATGCAGGAGCAAGTATGTAAAAAACATGAAAGAAATAGAAAATCATCAGGACTTAACTAAAAAAACAGAATCTAATTTTGGATAAGAAGGATGAAAACATTGGGAGCAGATGAATAAAGTCAAGTGCAACTCAATAGTGAAAAAACGCTGGAATGAATCCCTAGGATTTAACAACATCCATACAAATACAAAACTGAGATGTTACGTATAATAATACTCCTACGCTATGGAAGGGAAATTATTATAATCATGTAAAATCCTTACATGCGTCTAAATTCGAATGCATACCCCGGATGAACTATCTCGAAGTTTGATAAATCTAAGGAATTCTATTTTTATCTCGCAATGAGAAAGAAGATAAATCTTGACTCAATTAAATCTGATAATGTCGTTTAATTTAGAGTATAACACTGTGTCAAAGTATAAATTATTGTTTAATGCTTATTCCATGAGATTTGTACTTTAGTTTTAAAAAAACATATCGAAATAAATTATTCAAGTTTGGATTAGAAGTGAGTTAACGAAGTTTGTTTTTTCATTCAACGGTGTAGGACAGCACCTATCAAATTTTTCTTCGATTTTGAAGAAGCTTTTCCCAGTGTATCCGGCGTTTTTCATCCATTACATGCACTAGTTTCCTTCTATTTTTAAAACTATAAATGTAATTCTTTCTGCTCATGAAAACTAAATTCTTGAAAATTAATCTGAAGTTTTACCTTTCAACTCCAACTTTTTTTGAGAAAAAAGGCAATTTTACCACCAATAAATACAAAGAAGGAATTTCATGAGGATTGATTGAGGATGTAATATCTGTCACGATTCGATTCAAGTAAGAGTTGAGTGCCGGAATACTGGGCAAAACAAGATAAGAGGGATAGTAAAAATACTTTTAGTCAGTTGTATGTATTTGCAAGAAAGGAAAATAAATGCCTAAGGTTCAACGAGGCCTGTGATGCTCATAAAATAAGTACATCAAAGAGAAAGCAAGTGAACGAAGAAAGGTTATAAATATCCTCAGCCAATACATATAACTAGCTGTTCCATAAAATGAGACAATATAAATATACATGAAACGAAGCCTTTCAATTGATTTGATTCTTTTTCACTATTTCACTACCACTTGAAGAAGTTTTTACTCAACCTATTACAAAATATCCATTTTCCCTTTTGTTTGATTTTTATACGGAAATACTTTAAAAGTAGAAAAAAATACAACTTCTATTTGAGAAAGCAGAGTCAATTTAAGCAAGGTTTAACCATATATAAAACTTTTCGAGAAGGATAAATCATGCTGGGATAGGAGTATTACATAACCAAGTCAAACTAAATATACAAAAGGATTCTTCCGCCTTATAAGCAAAATAGAAGACGTATGTACTTTCTTTATTTCATTTTGGGTAAAAATACGGGAAACCTTTCCTTTTGTTTCTCTACATTCGTGGTGCATAGGCTTCTGTTCTATCCAAGTGAACTATGTAAATCAGAAATAATATATATTATACGCAAGACTTCAACTTGATCTTTTGAATCCTAAATCGAAACACTCAATTTAAGAGAACAGAAGCCCAGGTATAAATCTATGATTTAAGTTAACAATATTGAAAATCATTTATTACAACAACCTAACTCGTTTATTAATATACTGGAAACCTGCTACTATTTTATCATTCTATAAAGTACTAAAAATCTAAAGTATGTGTATGTGTCTCATGGCATTTTACCTGGTGTAATAAAAATAGAGTTCTAGACCCTACCTAGGAAAAAGAGTAATTGAAAATATTTACAATAATACCTTGCTTGCGTGACTATGATAATTCTCTGAGTTCATTTCTTATTAGTCCTGGAACTAGTCTAGGAACCTGGAATCGGAAAGAATATGGGATCTAACATCAACACGCATGAAGACAGAACAAGTAACGGGAAAAAAAAATATTTCAGTCCTACATTGAAAAGAAAGTTTATAAAAAAGGAAGCTTAATGGTTTTATATCATACATCAGACCCAAGTATGGTCTCATAATTTATCTTTACATTTAATGCTTCTCCTTTATTTTCCAGAAAAAGAAACATATTATGTCCATTCTATTGTTATAAAATACAAATATATAGTAAAATTTATTAGATTGCATTAAGAACACGGGTATACCTAATATTACTCAAAATGTCACTCGTGTGCACACAAAAAGGTTAAAAGGTATTCAGAAATGTACCACATTGGAAAATTCTGTGCAATTATAATGATTTACTGAATGAGTTTATTTTTCACAAACGAGTACTTTATGCTTAAAAATCTAATTAAATTTCTACTCTAATTATATTCAGAAATGAAAATTAAATAGTTCAAAAGGATTTTATTTTAATTGTAGGGTACTTGCGATATAAATGAAACCCTACCACTTACAGGTATAAAAATTATTGCGACCACACATGAAATGAAATATCATTAATTAAAAGCTATTATAGGCTTGAGCACTTTGATATAAAGTCATTTAAGATGTATAATTACCACAGACAGCAGAAGTCTGGAAGTGGAATATACCTAATTTTCCCACAAGGGCACTCTTTCGCCATCTAAAAGCAAGGAGTTATACTTTCACCTCCAAGAGAAAGTTACATAAAAACATCGCAGAGCTGCAAGTGCAACTGTCAAAAATTCATTCTCCCAAACTATTATTGTATTTGATATATTGGAAACTTAACTAAAAACTTGCTTACACGATTGTTCAGAAATTGAGGATTGTTTGACCAAAATTTCTGAAGGTTCCTTTATTTTTACTGGATGGAAAACAAATAATTTTTGAACAATACTTTATATACCTCTATTATGTTCAAAAAGTTTAAGTTAGAAATGAATTACTTGTAATATTGTTCGATTGTACATTACAAAAATCTGCAAATATTATTATCAAGCAACATACAATACAATAATTACACAAGCCGATAAATTTCCTGTATTCTATAAAGTTTTTTTGTTTTGGATTATAACTTGACATTTGGCAAATAGGTTTCTTAAATATAAAATCCTTCCTTACCTCGTTTCCTGATATGTTTAGTTCGAACTTTAATCTCTCAACTCAAGTCAATAACATAACTTAACAATAAATATAGAACTGCATTTAAAACTTGTAAAATAAAACGATAATTAAGATATTGTAAGATTCTAGAATTAGATGAAGTTATCCAGTTTAGTAAGAACGTCAAAAACTTCTAAAGCATTGGAAAATGTCTTGAAGATTCAAACCGCGAAATATTCTTTAGAAAAGAAAGTGTGAATCTAGCTACTTCAGGGCTAATATACCACCCACATGCGCCTTTCTTTGATGTAAGGTTGCTGCTCTTGCTGCAGTATCACTGATGATATAGTTTCTGGCATTTTGTTCCGTATTTTATAAATGTCTATGTTCTATGTATGTAAGTAAGTCGCACGTTTTCAGGTTACGGTTTTACCAGCACAATCTATGTTACTGGATACTGGAAAATAGAAGCTGCAGATATCCTTTATCATAGCAGAGTGAGTGAAAGTAGAAGAGAAAGTTGGACCTGGAAATAGGAGAATAGAATCTATGTATGATCAAACTTGTATACCACACAATCCAAAATGTACATATAAAGTGTGAACATTCAGTATTTCAGTATGTAGTGTAAAGCCTAAGATTGCCAATTGGAAGTATGTTAGAAAATGACACCCGAAGCTGTGAAGGAATTTTCCTTTATACATACATATATGTTGAGTTGAATGGAACAATCTATTATTGGTCTGAATGAATCCTATTTAAGCTAGGTCGAGCTAAGGCGTGTTCAATTCAATGCTTTTTTTTGCTATGCTTTCACCATTCCAGGTCCTCAAAGTCCTATTTCCTGTTTATATCTATGGAAATATGTATTTTCATCTTGATGTATAAGAGAATCATGAGAAACCCGGTTATTCAGAACTTTCTTTCTTTCTACACACCAAAAAAAAAGTTTTTAGGTAAATGTGTAAAGAATCCAAAAGGAGCATTTTGGGCTCCTGAAGTCTTCTTGAAAGAATGAAAGTTTACTTTATCGGACCTGAGATCACTTTCACCATATCTCAATTGCTTTTACATCGTACATCTGGCTTTTCTCTAAACAGACCAAACCTAAAATCCCAAGGTCTAATGTCGGACTCCGAATGGGCTTAAAATATGGGTAATACGTGCTTGGTTTTAGATTTTGCTTTTACACTCACTAAACTTTTGTTCGGCTAAAAAATTGGACTTCAAGAGTAAGATTTGAAATACCAATTCATGTAGGAAGATCTAAAAAAGTACAATGCGGTAAAAGATTTGAGAATTAAATATTGTTTTAGCGATATTTATTTATAATCGATTTATTAGATATATCATTAATTATTATCTGTTCTACAGATTGACAACTTTTAACAATTATTCTTTTTGGTTGACTTTTTTTCTTGTACACCGGGTGAAATGCACGATTTAACTAAGATCAAATTTGCTATATGACTAAAGCTCAATTTCTATTTTCTATTTCAATTTCTGGTATCGTGGTATCGATGAAAAATGGTTTCAAAGACAAAGTATTATTAATGCAACTTTTTCATTAACACGGAGAAACATGACAAATGCAGTGATGTGTATTACCCAGAAACTTATCTACGGCCTATTTAAATGCACCCCAAAAAAGCATAACAAAGTATCCATTGACTCCAGTCCTTTTAATCCAAAAAATCTAATCAAGTGCTGAGCTACGATGAACTCAAAGTACTTGACCTCATTGAAGCCCCCAATGTAGCCGAAAGATCACGATAGGAAAATCCTTCAAAATCTATATCTCCACCTTGAGCTTCTGGAATGTTACCAATAGGCTCACGGTCAGGTGGTGTTAGTTCAACTGAGTCTCCAGTAAACATATCGTCAAAGTATCTTGTATCTGTCTCTGAAGTCACTTCTGGTTTATATGGAGGAGTCACCTGAAATATTCAAAAGGAAAAGTTGGCAGTCTTTGTTGCCGTCTCATAATGGTATTGAGTATACTTACTCTTTTTGCTAGCAAGTCAAACCAATTAATGCAGCTGAAAAATGGATGATCCTTAACTTCTTGTGCATCACTAGGTCCACCCCCAAGTCTTTCCGCAGGATCTTTTCTAAGAAGTCTATATAATAAATCCTTAGCTGCAATGGAGGGAAACTCAGGAAATTGAACCTGAAAATCAAGTATTTTTTGAGTTAATCAATTATCATGTTACTTGTGTATATTATATGGTCGTACTTACTTCTTTGGTTACAATTAATTCAAACAACTTATCTTGATTGCGACTATAAAAAGGGAGTCTCCCAATCATCATTTCATACATAACAACACCAACTCCCCACCAGTCAACTGCAAGGCCATAACTTGTGTCTATCAGAACCTTAAAACATCCAAAACAAGCGTTATCTTTGTGATCAAATCGATCAATAAATGAGCAACACTTATTTAAGTTTATTTTCAATTACTTCTGGAGCGAGGTTTTCGGGTGTGCCACAAAACGTTTTAGTTGTCCGACCATAGGTAATTTCTTGCTTGCAAAGCCCAAAATCTGCTATTTTTATATGTCCTTCTTTATCTAAAAGTAAGTTTTCCAACTAGAAAGAAATTGGAGAAAATATTGAATTAATATGCATATATTTAAAAAAAACCATATCCGAATAATAATAAACAAACCTTGAGGTCACGGTATATTATTCCTTTTTCATGTAAATAACCTATTGCAGAAACAATCTCAGCTCCATAAAACCGTGTCCTTTCCTCTGAAAACTTTTTCTCAATTGAAATATGAAAAAATAGTTCTCCACCATTAACGTATTCCATTACGAAGCAGAGATGATCACCAGTTTGGAAAGAACATTTGAGCGACTAAGAAAATAAAATTTGAAAGGATTCTTCAATCTCGGTACCGATGTTTTCTTAATTGTCACAGTAAATTTAACTTACGATTAGGAACGGGTGGTTCGTTTGTTGTAGAACTCTATTTTCTGTCAGTGTGTGATACACTTCGTCTTTCTGAATAATAAATTCCTTTCGCAGTATTTTAATTGCGTACAATTTTCGAGACTTCTTTTCACGACACAAAATAACCTTACCAAAGGTTCCTTTCCCGAGCAGTTTTAAAAATTCGAAGTTTTCAAAAGTCTAAAGATAAGCAGAAATAATTATTATAAAGGTACTTGTGCGAATAAAAAAAATTTAAAGAATATTTGACTTACAACTTTCTTTTTCCCAGAAGATTTTCCATAAGTAATTCCTTGCATTCCAAATTTATTTGAAAATTCTTCATCATTTGAGTCTAATGTTGTGAAAATCATTTCTTCTGGACCTGAATCTGAGGAACTAAGACTGAAATTTGGCTGAGTGGACATTGGAATGTCAGTTTGTCTACTTGATTCACGAAGGGATTCAGCAACAGTTTCAATGGCATTTATCCAACTTTCACGTTCAGCTTCCGACTCAACATAAAATGTTCGTTCAATTACAGGAACATAGAGTCCACGGATAACAAAAGTAAATGGTTTAGGTCGATCCGTTTTCATAATTTTACAATCTTTGACTGTAAAATTATTTTTGGGCCGTGCGGATCTATAAGGTGGATCTGAGGTGGCTTTATATCCCGTAAACGTACCGTCTGTACATAGGACAAAATATCGTAGTCTCCAATCCTTAAAGTTTTCCGCTAGAATGAGAAACAAAAAACGTAATCTTAATTTTAGTTTTATCTATTTTAATTGTATTTAACTCACCTCGTTTGAATACAAAACCCTCCTTGACAATTTTATTCGGAGTTTCTTGAGGTGATGAGGATATTTCCATTGCTCCAGACATGTTTTGGCAGTTTTCTTTACAGGATACGTATTTTAATTTTTTAACTATTGCATTTAACGATGAAAGAAATTAATTTAATTGATTAATAATTTAGCTCTAGTAAAACCTTAGGACAAACAACAAGGCAAGGAGGTAAATAATGAACTAATGAACAGTTAATAGATGAATTGATTTTTCTGGAATTTATATTTCAGTTTTAAAGTTTTATTTAAGGTAATGTTGTTGTTGAGGATGTAATTATTCCTGTTAATCTGGTTCGTTAGATGCTGACGCTGGTTTTGATGATAGATTGAGATGACGGATTGAGATGGGTATGGGTAAAGCAAGTGGGAAGTTAAGATAGGGACAGGGACTGGATTCAATTCAAAGTAATTTTGAAGCTTACGCTTAGCCAATTTGTCTGCAATAAAGAAATTAAAATCAAAACCATCAAAAATATATTTCACAAAAATATAAATTATAAATTGGATTCAGAGTAACAAGAACCAACTAACGAGTTAACGACGCAGTTAGCATTTACATACAAAATGAAAACGTGCTATATGAAAAACCTCGTGTAAAAAACAACAACTTGGGTCGGGCTTCATTAATTAATTAATTTCTTCCAAAAATTACATACGTGCAATATGCACAATCAATTGGTACGGACAATTTTCACCGTTTTTAAAGTTTCAAGGTTCAATATCAACTTTTTAGGCCAAAAAATTTAAATTAGCTAAACTTACTTATTTCTTATTTTGCCAAACTTACAGTTACAAGTGTTAGATCAGAAGTTCAAAATTAAAAAAATCCAACTAAATTTTTTATTTATTTTTTGTGACTAAACTGAGACTATTATTCCAGTTGTTGTTGTTGTTGTGCTTTGATTTAGATTTGCTTTGGTTTCCTTTTAATTGTAATCTAATCAAAGTGAATGAAGAACTCTTATCTTGACTTCCACCCACCCCCTCAATTTATATTCAATCAAAATCAACTACATTGACTACTATTTCACTCAATTCACATTTAACTTCCTTGCTTTTTAAACCATATATACACATAACACATACATGTATGTACGTATAATATTGTTTACTTCTTCTTCTTCTCCAGCTTGAGCTTACAGACACACTCTACAAATGATGGTTTTGAGCCTACCGCTCGGCTGCCTCTGGCTCCTCGTCCTCGATGTCCATGTCCATCCATGGATGGAGCAAAAAATACCAAACCAACACCTAAGAGCTAAGACCAGACCAAGACCAATATGGGACTATGGACTAGACCACGGCAGACCTTCCGAATAGAATAGAATCTAGATTACTCCTAGTCGTAATTCGCATTTCGTAAATCGTAGTTTGGCGTCCTTCAAACTTATTTTCGCTACGTATTAAATGTTTTTGTTTCCATCTCCATTACCATCCATCGCCATCCAATTTTCTTCCAATGTCCATCTATCAAACTAATTTAAACACTTTGTCAATGAATACTCTAATGTTTTTTAAAAAATTATGCAAACTTTAACTCGTAGAAAGTATTCAATTCGATCATTACTTACTCTAATGTATATTTCTTATAATGAATGATTATTCGATTACCAGGAAAAATAGAGGAGATGGTATAATGATGATATATTAATGATATTATTTTTTGTTCATTCTTTTTAAGTTCGCCATCGATTTGATTGAAAAGTAAATGCAAAAGTATACTAAATCCGTGTCGCATGAAAAGAGCGTGGATGAAAACAGCATACATGAAAACGGCATATTGAAATGAGCGTGGCTGAAAAGAGCACATGCAGGAAAACGGCGTGGATGAAATGAGCATACAAAAAATCTCCTTTCTCTTTTAAGAAAATTCATCTTTGATATTAACACATCTTTTGTTCAAAAATTTAGACGTACAAAAAAATGAACGGAGTAGTTGAACTTTGAAAAGTTTATTCGAGTTAGAGTAGAATAAATGTAAACTCCTACTGTATTATCGGAAAGTAAAATTTAAAAGTAATTTATGCTGTTTTCATCCACGCTCTTTTCAGGTGGAATCTACTAAATCGAAACACCTATTCATCAAAATTTCAATTTTACTGATGAATTAGGGGTTTGGAACAATGCTAAAAGTCTTTTAAATGGTCAGTTTAAGAGAAGAGAATAGTAATGAAAATACATGTATACTTCGGCGACCCTTATATCATTTCGTGAGGAATCTATTTGGGCTTTATTCAGAAAAAACTCTTCACAACGGGCAAATATTTTGGCAGTCGTACCTCTGGTTCTGAATTTGATGCTACTTCTTAATTCCAATTACTTATTTTTTCATATCCGCTCCGCACTGATTTATTAACTGGGCTCAGTTTCACATCGGTTTACCAGCAGCACGCGAAACATGCGAAAAGTTTCCAGCAGAATCTACCTTCCAATCTTCAATTTGATTCCCATGACAACAACAAGAATGTTGCAATTTAAGCTTGGCAAACTGATACGAATTTAATAAATCTCACTTCTAATTTCA
>JAQGCY010000701.1:0-14859 GCA_034700645.1 Xenylla mediterranea | reverse complement strand
GTTACCGTTCCTGCCCTGAGCGTTACGTTACCGTTACCACCCTGGTAACGCAACGTAACGGAACGACGGCAGCCCTAAGGTGGACTATATGCTTAGTAACCATTAATTTATTGTCTAATTTCTGTGTTTAATCGGTTTTCAAATTCTTAACAAACTTAACATCCAAAGTCTTCGGTTTATTATAGAAACAATATCGTAGTTGGTTAGTTAATAATTCATTTCTCTGGATAAAACATATCCAGGCCTAGATATTCTAAATTTAGATATCTTTTGAACAATTTAAAAAAACATCTGCATAATAAAGTAAATTACATCTAAACCTAAAACTGAAAAAATTTAAATTTAATTTAAGAGAGTTAAAAGATTATTGATTATTTGTTTAAAGTGGCATTAGTCTAACTTTTTGGTTGACTAAGCTCAATACTTTATATAGAAAAATATATTTAGAACTGGGCTCAACATATAATTTAAACCTATCAAATATTTATAATATAATATATATAATATATAACTCCATAAGATTTAATAAAAGATTAAAGTTGCTCGATTACACAGGCAACTCTTAAAAGTCATACAAGCATGTTGTCTAACCTCAAACTTAAGATGAGGTAGACTATAAAAGTAGAGAAATATATTTTTCTCCGGAAACCGTATGGCTATCTCGTACTTTCTAATAGATTTGGCTCATATTTAAACTTCTATCCTTTTATAATTGAATTAGACAAAAATGGTTTTGTCCGTATGAAATGGAAAACGAAAAGAGAAATACAAAAGTCCATGCTGAAGGGAATCTGGAGTTATTGTTTCATATTTTTGAAATAGCTTGGGTTTTCATTACTAATATACTGGCATTCAGAGATGTGAAGTTAGATAAAATCCTGTTGTGTACAGTAGCAGTTATTTCTTTATTCACGAGCGAAGTGAGTATATGCTTTGCTGACTGCGGTTTCCATGGATACGTGCCCGTCTGTCTGTCTGCTTCATAAAATTCAAATTGCCATTGTTTACGTTCGACTAGTACTCAGACTCGAATTAAACGAAGCCAAAAATCCTCCGTTGACAAAGTAATTGTACTAAAAGCATATATGGAATACCAAAATGTAAATGTTCTTGTAAATTATTATACTTTACACTGCACTAACATTTCTCCTGTTCAAATTTGGTTTTATACTAATTTCTGTGGACTTAAGCGTATAATCTGTATTAATTATTATGTTGGTGTATTACATTCAAAGAGAAAACAACTTCCACTACTATTTCAGTCCTTGCTTGGTATTATTTTCGGTGCAAGCTAAGTTAGCTTCTGCGTATTCTTCAGGAAGTAGTCGTTGGCCAACGTTTATTCACAACTTGACAAGAAAAACCTCAATAATCACACGATAAATCGTGAAAATTTTAATAAATTAGCTTAAAATTTTCTACAAAAATTGACTATTACTACAATTTATTGGTCTTAGCCAATCTAGGTATTGTACCCTTGGCTATTTCCCTAGCATCCCTTCTACACGTCCTTAATTTTTTTTGCCGTTTACGATGATTGCAATCAAGTGGTTTTAATACCTGGAGATTTATTTTTCGGATTTTGTTGAAGTAAAGCATGGTTTGCCATACGGTTGCACCAGGTATTAGTGCAAAAATATTAATGTTAGCACCGGAGCATACTGGTGACATCGTAAAAAGTCCTGATTTTGATGCATTTGCATCGGTCAGGTTAAAATTGGCTCAAAAGTTATAACGATTTGAAAATTTTGAGCTCATTTTACCCAAAGTTAGGAGGAGCGCAAGTGTACGCTCTCTTCGGAATATAATGCTGTATACCCTCAAAATTATTCCAAGCTTTGAAAATCTCGAATTGGTCTAGTAGTTTTTGAGATATTTAAAGATATTTTCAGTGGACCAACCTCTTTGTTCGATTAGCGCGATCTATGCAAAAATGGTATTGTCAATATTTCCACTGTAACGTGAACGGATCGTCACAGCAAGCTTTAAACGCCTTTAGTGTTTTCATGTTCTGATTATAGTTAAACACTGCTGCTACGGTTCCTTTTTTCACGAACTTATGAAAAACAATGCGGTTGGAATTGGAAGAATCTTAGTAGTCATGATATTTTTTTGTTCATTTTCTTCTGGAAATAATACTTTTGATTTCTTCATGTCTTAGAAGTTTATAGCGCTTTTCCTAGGGCATGCGCAACCCCCGTTACAACTGTAGAACCACCAAAATTGAAGGCAACACCAATAGCATCTAAAAAAAGCAAATATCGTATTAGAGTTGGATTTTCTAATTTTTCCATATAATTTAGAAAAAACATAGTGAACAATCAAAAATTTACATTTAATAGGGAACAAAATTTTATATTATTTATAATTAATATATATTGATCGATTATATATCGATGATACGAGTGAATCACATTCTCATTTTATCTGCTGGAAAATACTTGTAGTCGTATTAATGATTCCTCTAATAAGTTAAATTTAGCAATTCTTATATCCATATGTTTTATATATTCCACTTGTTTGTTTGTATATATGTTTGTATTTTTTTAATGATTGAGGAGGATTCTTCACAGCTCCCCAAAATGAAATTTGTCTAATAAAATTTTTATACAAGGAATTATTGAAATCAAATACAAATTGAACCTTTTTATTAATTATTATTTCGTTTTAAGCACTCCGTCCATATAGATCAGTCAGGTCTTCTGCGGGTTTGGTCCCTAGCTTCTCATTACCTTTTACTTTCACACCAAGACTTTTTCTGTTAAATTTTAATTTTTTAAAAATTCCATTCACAAAGAAGAATCTTTCTACACGATCCATTTCTGTAATGAAGATAAATGTCACGCAGCGGATTTTTTATCTTAATTAGTTCTGTTTGTTTCACTACATATATGCTGATAGTCTTGATGTTTTTAAATTTACTCGTACCTTATTTATATTTTTTTTTTGAGAAGTAAAAGTTGGGTATTCCTGTCAACTCTGGCAAAGTATATTTACAACCAGTATTATTCCTGAACAATCTTCGACTTTTAGGAAAACCGATTTTGATCCAAGTAGCTCTGTCACACATACTTTCAGAATATTCCCCTTGCAATTCAAACAACTTCATGGTTGTAAAAAAATTTAATGTAGGTTTCTTTAAGAAAAACAGTAGTTCAAATATTTTTTCGTAATGTAACTTTTAATAAACTTACCAATTGCGGAATCAGTACATAAATTTGTATGATCAACTGTTAGAAATTCTATATAACCCGTTTTGTTGTACTCCTTGTTCTATGTGATGCCGCCTGAACAAATAAGGAATGATGCCCATTTTTAGATGCGAATTTTAGATAAATATAAGATCATGATTGTTTTTACAACGCTAACACACTTGTATTAGACTGCTACAGAGTCAACTGAAATTTCGGTCAACATCAATCATTATAAGAGATTATATGAGATTTAAGTAACTTTAATTGGACTAAGGTCAGCATCATAAAATCATACAGATTTGAAATATTTGAAATACCGATTTAAATAAAATTAAAGAATCCGAAATGGTTTAAATTAACATTAGGTAGGCTCACGGATTTAGTTACCAAATCTTGTAACTCCACAATAGTGAATGTTGGATAGTTTTTTAGACGATTTTTTTCCAAATTACTGTTCATTTACCACTACCAGCTACCCAATTAACTAGTCTCAAAGGCTCTTTACTTTCTTCCAAATGATCCTTTAGGAAATTTCTCAATTTCCTTTTAAATGCTAGACATTTAGGATTTTTGGGTCAACCTCATTGTATGCATTATTACTTTTTTTTGATGATGCAATCGCAGCTAAAAGAATGAAATTCCAACGAATAGATAAATATTATTATATATTTAACAAGTTGTATAAAGACTAATAACTAAATAATGTTACCTACTGCTGGGGATACTGGGAATTTTACAAGAAACAGTACTAGTGTGACAAGTCTGTGAAAATAAGGTAAGTTTCAATCTCAGAACACGACAAAGGAAGGAAGAACGAAGTTTATTTAAATGTTGAAAACGGAAATTAAACAACATGCTAATGTTTTGGTTGGTGGACTCCGATTGATAAAAGCATCCAAACCTAGAATTAGGCTGGAAGAAATTATCCCCATCCCCAGGCCACAATCTTTGAAAACCTTATGGGTATGCACACAGAAAGATGTTCAAGTTTTAGATTTTTTATATTGAATATGGTCTTATACATATTTGAATCACGAATCTAGGTAGATTGATGTACAAATGGATATATTGTGATCTTGAACAACGGGTATTATCCTTTATTCACCTGAAGATGAAAACCATACATCCTGTTCCCCAATACAATATCACACCAACTAATTATGATCTAATTGAAAACAACTTGGGTCGGGATGGAAGGAAAAGGCAAATGCTTGATGGAGACTACAAAAGCAGAACTAAAAAGTTTATCAACAGTTTTTGTAACCTATAACAAGGTAAACTCAATGTTCCAGTGTATAGAATTTGTAAAGTCTGAAAAAAATCAATTTGTGACATTAATAACATAAAATTTCACCTATCTTGGAGGCTTTTGATCGATTCATTATCTTGAAGAGTTTTGATCGATTAATACTGTGTATGATAATTTTCACCTCACAAATCTTTATTTCTTCATTACGATAAACGTATAAATATTACAATTGTGATTAGAATATTAGATAATGATTATAGATTGATTTATTATTTTATTCTTTTCTATTCTCTTCTTGTATTCTCAGATATACTGATCCTTAAAAGAAAAAAAACGAAGGCCGAAGTCTTTGCTGGAATCTGCATTGACTGTCTTGTTTAAAATAAATTAAACACTTGAGATGAAATGATTAGATCAATTTAACAGGTCTTAGATAAACTCAACAAAAACAATGAGAGCTGCATTGGATCTATTTTCACCTACTCTGGTTGATGTTTCTGTGGAGTACTCGACATATTGCATCTTCAACCCTATAGGATATTTAAAATATTCAGATAATCCAATTCAAATATCTGTACCTCCAACAAGCCTACTACGCTCTATTCATTAATTCAATCTCTTGCCTGCTGAAAAAAACAAATCGCGATGACATTTGAAAAGACTCAATTCTTTGACGGTTCGTCAAAACCTAACGAAAGAAAAATCGTAATGTTCTTCGTAATTGGTAACAATAGTTAAACGTCATCGGTACGGAGGGCCGGGAGGGGGTTATTGAAGATTTTTGGGCGGTTGCTCCTGAGGTCAAAGTCATGGAGGATGAAGACGTCATCTTACTTGGAGCCCCACTGACTGACGTTTCGGTCATCTTGACCAAAAAAACTCAAACCCTAGAAAAGTTAGCAGGAGCCCTACAACACCTTAGTTCCCACTCCGCTTTCTTTCTCCTTAGGGCAACAGTCTCACTCCCTCGCCTCATCTACTTTTTACGTTGTGCTACCACCCGGAGAAAACCTGCGGCTTTGGAGGCATATGATGTTGTCCTCCGGAAAGCCCTTGACACCGTCCTCAACATCAATTTGGATGACCGGGCCTGGATCTAATCAGCTCTTCCTGTCAATAACGGAGGACTTGGGGTAAGGCATGCTGTTGATATGGCGATCCCTTGATTTTTAGGGTCAATCAAACAGCGTCCTTCCCCTCGTTGATTCCCTCCTTCCACCCCATCTACAAGGGTCGGAACTAGCTATGGAAGAAGCCATGAAAATTTGTCAAGGTTTTGAAGAATTGGAGCTTTCGGAGGAAAGAGCAAGGGAGGTCCAAGCAGCATGTGAGGTGCCCATCATCGCAGCCACCCTGGACAACCTTACCACCACTGCCCCAACTCTAGAAAACAAAGCCCGCCTCCTACTTGTTAGACTCATCACATTCTTATCTGGAATTATCTTGAACGTGTGGGTATTCATTAAACTTGTCATGTAGACTTTCTAGTATATGTTAATCAACTTCGAGAAAGCAACCTGCAAAACTATCTTCATCAAAACCTTCAAGGAACTCTGGGAATCTTTTTTCCATGTTAGATGTTATATAATTCTCCAACTGGCAATGGACTGCTCATGTATCTCTACTCTACTGTATCCAATTTCACATACAAATTATGCCAGTCCCCCATGTTCTCAATTCCAAATTCCTCCCACACTTATTTTATTTCCAAAAACAAAAAGGTACAACATTTTTACAAAATAGGTATAATATAAATATATAAAAATAAATGTGTTTGTACATGTAAAAATTTTAAACAAATGTTTCTACTTCCATTGTAATATCAAAAAATGTTACACTTGAATCTACTACCTTTTTATTTTCTATTTTAGTGAAATCACCATTTACATATTTTTGAACATACCTTCTTATTAAATCTCCATTATTTTCTAAAGTCTTAAGACCTCAAAGTTTTCCGAGAAATTTTACAATTTGAGCTGTAGACTCCTTATAATCTTACGCATAACTGTATGACAAAATACAGCACAAGAATTGCTACGCATTTTACGTTATTTATTTATTACGTTATTTATTTTTGTTCTAAAGGAAATTGCTCAATTTAGGACGTATAAAATTAAATGTAAATCTAGGAAACTTATCGTTTAACAATTTTTCTAAATTATAAAAGCTTAAACTTATACAATCAAAAACAAATACATTCACATTCCTCACTGCTATATAAAGATTTATCACCTTGTGATCCTACTTGTTGTAATGTACGTATTGTGGAATCTGAGATGAGCTTGATCTTCTTGTTCTTTTGCTTTTGTAATTGCAATTCATCCCTGTCCAAGCACTATCTTGTCAAAGAACATCCGGGTTCCTCATCTGTCATGTAGAATGTGTAGTCCTCAATGGTTAATTTTGCATCGGTCTTGTTTGTGAATGACTTGAGAATGCACCATTGTTCGGTGGGAGGATTAACAATAGGTTCATCATATGTTAGATCTCATAAACTGCAGATAAAAGATAACAAGAAACAGGAGATTACTTATTGAATCATGAAAAAATCAAAAAAGAGTGATAATAAATAATCAATTACTTACAATGTTGTTCTTGGACAGCTACCAAGCCATTGATCATGACTGATAACTTCGGATTTCAACACTCCAAAAGTGTTTTTATAAAACTTGACGCAAAGTGCATATTCGCAACCAAGAAGCTGATACCATTGATATTTGACTCACTAATTAATCCAATACTACAACATATATATAATCTTTGAACATTGTATATTATTATTACAATTGATATAATCTTTGAACTTTGTATATTATTATTACAATTGATGTGTAAATAAATCAGCTCAGAAACATCCTTCCCCAAGCAGAATCCCGATTGACAACAATACTTCGCGAGTATTTAGACGATGCTTCTTATTCTTTGTTTGCTCGTAACTATCAATTATCTGGTCAATAAGTTACAGCTTTAAAAAATCGCCCATTATTACAAGTTGCGTAAACTCTCCATCTATTAATTCCTTAGACCGTTGAGTATTTCCATTAAAATTCATAAAGAAATTGCATATTAAACTGATACATGACAAAGCGACTTGGCATACTAAAGAAAAGAAAAATTATTATAAACTCGAACAATTTAGCGAGAATAGCTAAGGTGGCTCATTTTATAACACCAGTGTTTTCTTATGTAGATGATTGGCTAAATTAAAACGATATTTTAACAATTTGAATTTGATTTGCATTTTTATATATTTACGCGTAGTTTTTTCTTTGTGGTTGGTTTTCTTGCTATGTCAATTCCATTAAATCGAGTAATACTGATTCTGAATGTCATCATTTTTTACGCTTAAGTTTTGTTTAATTTTAAGACAATTCTTTGCAAAGCTCTGAGACGTGAAGCAAAATCCAAGTAAGACTCGACGGACCCAAGGAGCTAACCAATTGAATAAGATTGCTGCTCCTATGCAACTGGTACTCCAGATTCACGTTCCATTTCCGAACTGGATACTGGAACTGGATGTCTCTGTTTTTATTGTAAATACAAAATTTGAAGGATAAATGATATAAATTTCAATAAACATATATAGATATAATGTTATCTCATACAGATGCCATTTTCCTTCACTCTGAAATAGAAGCAATACAAACTAAGGTACGTTATTAGTAATTGTTTTTCAATTATATTGTTCAATTTGTTATAGATTTTGTTATAGATTAGGTTTTGTGGAAGTAACATATATATATATATATATATATATATACATATATAAACATTTGGCTGATTTGCCCAGTGATGATGATGATGAGTGTCCATGTCCTGTGTCACCAAGCACCAGATTCCAGGCAATAGGAAAATGACTAATAAAGTAATTATATTGTATCCCTTCATAATTCTTTGCATAGTTACATATCTTACAATATTTCCGGAGAGCATTAGCTTTTTTCATAATTCTGGGTTCGCTTTTGCGAACACCACACATCCATGCAAAATGCATGTGACCGGAACAATACCATTCTACAACCGGGGTATATTTTTCCTTCCATATGCATTATTCAATGCCTTAACTAACTGACCTTTAAAATTCTACCATTTTAAGGAATTAAATTCAAATGATTACTTTATGTGCTGGGTCCCAAGCATGACTATACCAAACTTTTTGTTCATCTGTTAATGTTCATTTCAGCAGTAATTTTAGCTGGAAGAATGTGGTATTGTCCATCAAACGCTATACCAACCATTCTGAGTATTTAAATGTTAACACCAAATTAAAGTTATTCAAAATTAAGGCACAAATTGTAATGATTTCAATTACTAATGTTAATACCGTTCTTTTATCTATTCCTCTGTAACATTTTCTTTGAGTGAGTCGACAATGGATTTTGCTATTTTCTCCCCTGTGTTAAATTTAACTGGCATCAAATCACAGTTAAAGTCTTGGATTGGTTTTTCTACCCGCCATTAATAATCAAATCACGTTTTCTTAGATGACGTTAGATGCCCTTGAAAAGTGTGTGGTCACACACTCACGTAAAATTTCTATAGGTCAGACTACATTTGATTGATTCTAATGATAAATTTAAATACGAGCCTGAACAAAATATTGGATGCAAAATATAATAGTCCTAATCTAGGCGGGGTAATGTATAGTAACAAATTGCTAGGGTTAGTTTATCCTTGCGAATGTAAACTTGTTAACAGATTTGTCAAGTTCATTGCTTATATTTCCTTATTCTCTCAAAACCCTATAAGTGCTAGATAGTTACTCTCGCAATTCTGAGATTTCTTGGTCACTTTTGACCTGGTTCCTCATTAATGGCAGATTAGTGAATAGTATCAAATTGTTAGTATTAATTATATGATTAAGTAGTATAAGTATCATATCCGCCATTTATATGGAACATTGTTAAAAGTACAATAATAGTTATTTCCATGTATGTTATATGTAGTCCATGAGTCCCGTGTCGATGTACATGTTAAATGTAAGCTCTATTCTACCCATCTCTTTACCTGTATTCATGGTACAGATTTACTTTAAGTTTCTGTACTATCATTCCTTCTTCAGAAATACCTTATTCTCCCTAAGTCTCCAGGTCTGGTTATTGACCCTGGTCAACTCACCTATTCTCCTTTAGTTTGTAATGAGCTAAATGTAATTCTTATATCATTACTCCTGATTAGAAACTCTATCCATCAACTTCCAATATTCTCTCTCGTATATTTGTAATAGTTTAAGACAATAGCGTAGTCATCTTTTATTGTTGAATAAAACGGTTCTGTGGCATAAGTCCCAGAAAAATACAAGTTGTCCAAGGGTTGTGTATTGTCCAATTAGTCTTATTTTCAGTGATTGTTGTTCGGTCGCAAGTCAAGTCTATCATTCCATTCATATTCATAGTTCTCTCATCTCTTCTCCTGAGTACCACAAATAAACACAATTTCTAGTTCATACCACGAAAGCACATAAAAGTTAGTTTTCTCATCTCTACGTCTATTTCTCATCTCCAGAACCTAAGGTCTATCAATCTATTTACACCGGTGATGGGTCGAACATTCAGTTAGTTTAGTTAGCATCGGAAGATTTTGCATACATAATCGTAACTGGGCGAGGTCTCGATTTTGATGCATTTGGTTAAGGTTGAAAGTTGCTAAACAGAATTAACCAAACCACCCTGACATGAACTATGAAAACCATTAAAGTAATTATTAAAGAAACTCATATTTTTAATTGGTGCGACTGCGAAGGCGAACATTACACCGATATTTCGTATATAAGAAGCACATAACTTTCTGCATGGTCCACCAACAACGGTGCGAACGTGCAAACCATGCTTTACTTCGACAGATATGTATTAAAAACATTCATATTTACGTACATAACCTTCTGTTTGGTGGGAAAATTGCTATATCTAGCTTTACTTTTACTGATAAATTTACAATATTACAAATATTACAAACATTCGTATGTACACACATGACTTTCTCCATGTTCGCACCAGCACCGCTGCGAACATTGCTATACCTAGCTTTACTTTTACTGATATACGGATGGCCCCGAGTAATTTAGCTTAGCTATGGATATCGTATTGCTATGGCCTGGTCTTATGACATACTAAACTCATACATACATACAAAAATACACACATAATACATAAAACACAACACTAGGCTTAACATTCACTTTACATTGCGATTGCATTAGTCTAACGTTTCGTTAAAGTTTACTTTTTACAGAAGAGAAGACAGACATTCGCTCATTCATAATACAACATTGCAGTTTGCATTTTGCAACTTATCTCTGATTTATAATATTAATATTTAATGTGCACATTTGCCTTGCAATTCCAGTTACTTCTTTGCCTAAACTCCTAAATTCGCAAAACTGACAGCTTAGTCAACGTCTGCCTGTTTCATCCAGTGACAACAAGAAGTGGAAGTCAAAGGTCAGGTCAGTCAGAGTGTCAGCTGTCCATGATCGGTTCTTATCCTGTCATCATTAACCTTTCAACAACTCATAGTTCACGAATACCATGGGATAGGAAATAGAAATCCGTATATCCAACCAATATCAACAGTTCTAAAGGATAGAAATTATATCAAACCGTTTGTTCCAAACTCCAGAAAATCAAGGTAATTATATTAGAGTTTAGTTTGGAGTTTTAAGATTCTGGCAAAGCTTCATAAATAATATTTGTATTTCTAGATGACAGGGCACAATGCTCCGGCCTATGCTTGCTTTGTATTTGACCAGGATCAATTAGATGGGGATGCTGGGGTTCTTCCAGCCCATGGTCAACAACGTCATGAAGAGGATGATGAGCTAGAGTCTGTTGGGAATGAGAGCATGATTGTTCATGTCAATAATTCCGAAGTCATTTCAAATGATGACAATAATTCCGTTACTCAAATTGATCCAGGAAACTTTTCTGAGAGTGATATTGATGAGGATGTGTCAAGTAATTATGCTACTTCTAATGGAGATGGGGGATTTGGTGGGGGATTTCCAGAAAGTGACATTGAGGATGAAGATGATGATATGAGTGATGCTGGGAGTCTTAGTTTATCATTTGCATCTGATGTTGGAAGTCCAATGCACTCAAGTACACGCTCATATCCAGTTAGTGAAGATCGGGAAGAGGAACGTGAACGTGAGGAAGCTACACCACTTCCAGCATATACCCCATTTACACCTTCTACCCTTGGAATTGGATTTGAACGTCGGGACCGAGATCAAGACGTTACAGCCACTACAACATCTGCCTTCTCATCTACTCGTGACAATTATGAATCCTTTGTAGATTCTGAAATGAATGGAATAGGAATCGAAAACCGTGGACGGAAACGCAGTAGTACACCACCGCATCCACATCAACTTTCATCTACTCGACGTCCTCTTCGGACCACGACAATGTCTCGACGTCGTTCCTATCCGAAATTCCATACTACAACAACTACACATCAGAAAAAACGTCTAGCTCCGCATCATCATTCATCGTCTAAACTTCACAAGAAGAAAGATAAAGAGACTCATCTTCTTGGACAACCAGGTAAAGGCAAAGAAATTATAATCTATAAATAATAGAACGGTAGTACATATTATACGATATGAACAATATTTTCAGATTCAACTCAAGCACCACCAGCACCAACACCACCCACAATCTTCTCACCCCCATTGCCTTTCATTGAAATTGTAGGAGGAGATAACGCTGGTAATGGAACAGAAGACTGTGAAGAGGGTCAGGGTTCAACTACCCGATCAATTAGTATTCCTATTTTGGACTTGTGTATAACAGAGGATGAGGGTTATTTAGGAATGGGTGAAGAAGATACTTCGGAATCTGATAAGGCTCCAGAACCCACTCTTATGGGTTGATCTTGAAGAATGTTGAAAATCAATATGAAATACTAATACAGAAATAGAAGAGAAGTGAAATCAAAATTAATTTTTTTTATTTATTTTTAGTAGTCTTATACTATTATTACTTTTATTTTGTGGAAGAAAACAGGTGTATAATATCTAACGTTACGTGCAAAGGAAAAGTTATGTTGGTGCATACAATTAAAAACCATGAAGGGTACTTACTACTATATATTACTTACGTTGAGTTTGTTTATTAGAGTTGAGCTAAATAATAGGTTGGTGAACTATAACGAATTGCAAAGATCCTCATTAGTACAATACAATACAATTCGAGTTTATTTGATATGGCGATCGCCCAATCAAGAGAAGAGTAATTTTACAAAATTGTGTAGGTTATAGTAATACGTAGAGGGAAAAATTTTAATTGCTAGGTTTTTAAGAATTTTTTCGGGAGTTGGGTTGACAGGTTGGTTAACTAAATCTGGGATAACTTTTCGTTTCTCGCAGCAAGATCCTCATTAGTAAGATTTACTAAAAAGAAAAAGTTTTAATTGATTTTACTTATTTTACTGTAGTAAAACAGAATATGCTGGTGAAATGCTGCTTTCGTTACATTACTTTTATTTACAATTATATTAGTATATCATACTAAATTATTTATCGTTGTCGAGATTAACTTAACCATTTTTTTTTTGAAATTTATAAACACCTTAAAGTAACGAACAATAATAATAATAATAATTCTCAATCGCACATTTTAAACTTATCCTACTTGTGTTAAGAAAAACAAAGTCTGTCCTAGTATATAAAACAAATAGAGAAATTCTCCAGGCCTTGCAATTTGTAAAAACAAAAATTCTTTTTTATTATACTATAATCAATAAGATTAGTCTTCTAAATATTTCTCTTTAAAAATGATGAAAAAGTTTAGGATTAGTTTGTACTTTGTCGTACGTACGTAATAGTTTGTTAGTTATGGATTATGATACGATTAGAATTTGTTTACCTTCACTAAAAATTAAAATATTATTCATCTTTCTTAAAAAATATGAGAAAAAAAAAAGGATCTAGATATTTTATTGAAACAATATTTTACCTATAAAAAAGTATACAGTAGTTCCTAATCAAATTCAAAAAAGAAATCAAAGTAAATTTTCTTTCAAGATTTAAGGTATGTTATTTTCTGGTGGAGAAATTACATATTTACGGTGCGTGGGTGCATAGAGTTGTTTTTTATAATGCAAATGCATCTTAAATTAATAGTAATTTTAATTTGTCAGTAAGTAAAGTAAAAAAAACAAAATCCCCAATGAAATGAAACTAGTATACCTTTAAGTATAGTCAAACAGTGTTTTTTTTTAGCATTGTTATTGTATTTCATTAATTCATTGCATTATGTAAGGTAATTTAATAAAAAAAATGTATTTTGGGAGAAAGGAAAAACGAAGTATATTAATACTTAATACTTAGGAAAGTAATTGTGCTTTATTATTATGATTAGTATTATTACACGATATCATATCATATCATAGTGTGGTTTGGTTTGCGATTATGCTGCACTCAAATTCTAATAGTTTTGATAGTAATTTGATTTCCATCCACAATCCATTGTTACTATTCTATTGTATTTGCACCATAAAGCTATGAGCTAACTAAACTCCATTCTTCCATAGTTCCACCATGCATGCATTTATTGTTATCTTATCCTTATCCTCATGATCATGACTTTTCTGGTTTTAATTCTTTTATCGTATGACAGACTAGTATCACCATTTGTGAAGTGCAAATATTTGCACGGAAACCTTGCAAATGTAATTTCTATCCATAAAATTGTACATACATACATATTCTATCCATCCATCCATACTACTTCGACTTACACTTCAATTTACTTAATACGTAACATGGTTAAACAAAGATTAGCGAATAGATAGATACGATACAATAGGTTTCCATGTTTTTTATAGGATTTTGAATTTTATAGGCCAGTAATGCCAATGTCGTATTTATTTTAGCTTTAGACTCTCCTTCTTGCCCTTCTCCAATACCATGCAAAAAAAAAATGAGTAAGAAAAAAAAAGAATTCGCAATCCCATTCCCTAAGCATATTTAATTCTTTCGATGAATTGGTTTAAAGTTTCATTCAAATATCTTCATATAGTTTAGTCTTAGTATTAGATTAGTTTCCTATATTCACACCTACACCTACCATAATCATATTATGAAACGTAAAATGCAAAAATGCCCAAAATTAAAGCTGGAGTGCAAAAAATGCTAATAAAGTCACGATAATTTTACTCTTGTTGTTTATTCATAGGTTTTTGTATTTTATGTAATTTGTAGCATTTCTAGCATCTCCTTCTCCACTCGTTAGATTTCAAGTACGAAGCAAAAATGGAACGTATTCTCGCTCGTTTCTGTTCCTCCTGCCTGACTTTCTACAAGACAAACTAAGCTATGTCAATGCTTTTCTATGTTGAATTAAACATGAATATACATTTCGGTCTGCTCTGGTGTTGCTATTTATTTTTAGGAATCGCATCAGAGTTGTAAAT
>JAQGCY010000700.1:0-14864 GCA_034700645.1 Xenylla mediterranea | reverse complement strand
GAATGCCATTCCATATAAGGGATAGAATAGAGTATGGAATACTATTTAGCTAAGCTATATTATATTCCCGTAGAAGTAGAGTTTTACAATGTAAGCCATATTAAGTTGGGAGTATTTCCCCTTTTTTCCTTGAATTGAAACCGGCATGAATATAATAATATGATCATGATCCATTCCATGTTCATTAAGTCCAATGTTAATGGGTATTGGGTGGATGAGGAGTGAATTATTTTACAAACTTAATTTCATAAAACATCAAGCATGGCATGGACTGTCGATGATAAGTTCTCCAGACCAATTGTCAGACCGACACCATACCATCCATCAACTCCTCTTTTCCTCAAGGACAACCACAACTACACTTGATCTTGAGTTAAAATCAAGATTAGAATTAAAGATTAAGATTATGCAGGTGGAAAATAGCTAAAAATCCACCGGATTTAATGTATTATTCTGCAGAGTACGATTTATTTATTGATAAATAAATTGGTGTCAACAAACATTTAAGGATGGTAGTTTAGTAAACTGACGTAAAAAAATTGTTTCATAATATTTTCTCCCTATTATACTCTAAATATATCTTTTACAATTTTTACTATTTTCCTGACCAAAAAAATCCTGGATTCCTTCAGCATTATACAAATCATAATCATAAATTTCCTACCATTGTTTAAGCCCCATTATTAATCATTACAACTTCACAATTACATATATTATTAATTAATCAATTCTTAAAGAAAAAACGTTGGAGTTTCAAAAAGGGAAAAAATAATAGTTTCCTTATTACAAGTTCTATAAGGAAATATTTTTAGTTACTGGATTTTGAGAGTTAATCTAAATGTAAATATAATCTATCATAGTTAAACCATCATTATTCAACTTCCATTCAATTCAAATCAAAATATCTAGTTTCTCATCATGTTAAATATTTCAATTCTTTTCTTAAAATGAGCCACGACTTCCTCCACCACCTCCGCCTCCTCCTCCACGGCGATTATTGTAACCACCATATCCACCACCTCGGCCTCCACGATATCCGCCTCTATTATTATATCCATATCCATAACCCCCACGACCACCATAATTCCTGTTGTAGTTATTGTAGTACCCTCCACCACGTCTGGGTTGGTTAGACAGACCGAAGGTTTCTGCATTTAGTTTACGTTCTGCCCTCCAATCTGGTCGCCCTTGTCTAAAATAAAGCCGAAAACAAACATTAGTGAAATTCTTTTAACTTTACAAAGTTTTAATAGTTGATAGTTACCTGTTCTTTTCAAGTGCCTCACAACTAATACTATCAAAGAAATTATCCTTTTTGTAATAGGTGGTGGGTTCCTTGTTCTCCTGTTCTTCTGGTGCTTCTGGTTTTACTTCATTACTTTCTGTGTTTTCACTATTTTCTTTCTTTTCTTCAGTTAGTTTAAGATCCTTGATTGCTGTGAGCAGTTCTTCATTGGCCTTTTCGAAGTCAAAGGGAGCATCGAAAGTCACTTTAGCTGTTGCTGGAGCCTTAAGGATTCCTTGGGTTCTGGGTTGACCACGGTGATAGTCCCGAGGACCATAGTTATTACCTCCACGTTGCTGGTGCTGTTGGTAGTTCCCACCTCTCTGAGGTCTATTGTCATATGAACCTCTTCCTCTTGGCTGATAATTACCATCATTAGATCTTGGACCTCCCCTTGACATTCCTTGGCCTTGACCTTGTCCTCCCCGCCCACGTCCAGGTGGGTACCTTTGCTGCTGTTGGTGTTGAGGGCCGTTTTGCCGAGCTCCACGTTCACGACGTCCAGATGCCTGTGTACCAGTTTCGACTGAGGGAGACTTTCTCATCCCAAATGCTGGAGTGGAATTATTTGATCTGCCTGATGAAAATAAATCAAATACACCTTTACAAAGCAAAATGAAACTGTTGCGAAAAATAATAGGCTCAGTAGGGCTGAAACAAAGTAGAAAGCAAGCATTGGAGCCATGAAATTTCTTTCATAGTGGGCATCAGCAAAAATAAGTAAATAAAAAAAATATCGTAATTAGTACACAATAATGAACACACAGGCTTTCAACCTTGTTTCATCCCTAACCACTGATCAAGATTTGAAAAGCAGAAACAAATCCCAATCAATGGATTCAGATGAAGCAGGATTCACTCAATTCAAATACCAAAATCAATATCATTAGCGAGCGATGATACTTAAGGCTGTACAACTCAACCAATATCAAATGTCAACCATAACAAAACATTCATTTCCACTGTGCTGGGATCAATTCAAACAAGAATTAGAAGTGTGTAGCAAGTAGCCTTTAAACAGCTTGGAAGCAATTGATTAAGCAAAACAAAAAAAAATAAAATGCGGATGTTGAATAATAATATTCTGAACAATGAACTCACTAGTTTCATTTTGGGGATTAGTCGGAGACTCATAATGTGGATGCGGTATTTGAATATCACCTGAATCATCTGGCATTTGGTTTGATGCCATAGGTAAAACAGACTCACTAGGCTTATTTGCCCCAGAAGAACTACCTCCGAATCCGGTTCCATAATTGTTACTGCTCGCTCCGGCTCCACTATTACCAAACGCACTGCTCGACCTTGATGATGAATGCTAAAAATTTAAGCAAGGAAACAAAATTGAAGTCTAGTTATTAGAAATCAGATTCTGTAAGTAGAAGTAAGTCTTACATAATGAGATACTTCTACTATCGCAGGATCATTAGGAAAACCATCTGAAGCTGAGGCTTGTGGGGCCTTGGGAGGTTCGACGACATCGATGCCCTTAATATCAGAACCACGAAATATTATAAATTCATAAATCTCATCCTTAGGTGGAACTGGTCTTTCTGTTGGTCTGTCTTCAGTACCAAATGATTTAACTAAAAAAACATAAGAAGAAAAGTACACAGTTAGTAGTTTGTTATTCTTAGCATGTTACAGGCATTAATACACTATTTTCTATTTTGTCATTTATAAACTCATAACTGTCATTCTATTTGTTTCCATTCCATCTGCATGCACTAATAGAAAAGAATTCTGGACATTTCTCAAGATAAGCATAATTAGATTAAGGAGAAAAAACAAGGTAGAGAATGGATAAATCCTCACTTATGCAAACTATGTCTCTTGCTCTTCCTGGTTTTTGACATTCAATAGCATAGCATTGCACTAAAGTTCTAAATCTTATCAACGAATTTTATAGGTTTGAGCAAGTGCATGTGTAGTCTAGAAGGTCCAAATTTTCCTAAAGAGCTGAAAGGTTAGCAACCCTAGACCAAGTAACTGAACAAGTGGAACAATTCCATTGAGTTATTTATACATTGTACATTATGATTATGCTTCCTAATTCTAACTGTTTCAAATGGGCCATAACAATGAACGCCTGGAGCTACCTAAATCGTTTCTCCTTTACAGTTAAGCACCTAATTCTGATTCGATCAATTCTTTAACATTAAGATTTCAGGTTTATGGCCGATTATCTGGATAACTAGGACACTGAGACTTCCGGGTTCAATTTTATGGACTGACAGTAATCTAAGGATGAAATTTAGTTGTCTAAAATTCCATGCTCGCAAATTGCTAATTGTATAGAAAATTGTGTGTATTTTAGCGGATACCGGCATTTTATTATTTGTATTTTTGGACATATGATTTGATTAAAGGAGGATTGACGTACCTTTGGCTAGTGAAATAGTTGCTTCTAGTACATCGAGGGAGTAGAGGATTCCTTCATATCTGATTTCGGATTTGGAAATGAGGCTGATTTTGCTTCCGATAAATTGACTTGCATTTGCCATTTTTGGACTGTTAAATTGAGGATCCAAGGAGTCTTATTTTGGTTGATTGAGAGTGTAGAGAAGGCTTGTTCTTTGTCCAATCACTAATGCTAACTGTCAACTCTGTCTGGATTCACCTTGACTTAGATTTATAAATTGTGGAAGTGAGAAACTAATTCTGAGGGCTCCTTACCCTTGGCCTTCCTGTCTTAAAATGAATGCAGAATTGTCAGCCCAACAACCCTATTCTCCATGTCAGGCTCAATGAATATGAAATATGAATGCGTCGTCGGACTCCGACCGAACTCAGATCCAATCCTATCTATTCAATATGTATTGAGTCTTGAGTATGGATCTGCAGTGTATGGAATTGGACTCAAACACTGCGCCTGACTCCAACCTCATACAGCACCATCCACACATCTCATTATCAATCAAAATCATGGGGAATTCTTAAGACTCCTTAACTATAACAACTTCTGGTGGAGGTTGAAGCCTCATTAAATATCCTCAAATATAATATCCCCAGTCTGCTCCATAAAATCCAATCCAACCAACCGAAATAACTGAGGATATTTGAGGACACTTAATGAGGTTAACACATCTGCCTACCACAATTTCTCTATCGAACATGCAACAAAGCCAAGGTGAGTCTAGGATTCTAGTTATGTGTCTGTCGACTCATTATGGCATCGGCATGAAGGTCTTAAATGTACAAATCGGGCACGGGCACTGGAGTACGTTGAAGTCAAAGCTTACGAAACCCGGAACCAGCATGGAAAAATTTTAATTGCTAGTACATTTTGAAGTATTTAAAGATTGAGGGTTGAATGGGCAGCTAAATATTTTCCACCAAATTCCCTGTTTCTTATCACCCTTCATCCAGCAACGCCCATGTCCATCCTAGACAACAAAACAAAATCAACACCCACCAACCAGCCACCCGATTAAACTGATCATAGTATATACGTATAGGCCCATCCGATGCACAGTCACAAATAGCAAAACGAAGCAAAGAAGTTGATAACAGGCAGGAATAGAATAGAATTAGATTGGACATGGATTGTTCTGTTGTAGTTGTTTGTATCTTGTATGCATGTGCTGTGCTGAGGGTGAATGATCCTGGACTCAATTCAATATTTCTATCATTCCAGCCAATCGAGTCCGACTAAAACCACGCTAAGGCTAAGCGTCCTTTTCCCTTCTGTTCTCTTAAGTCTACTTTAACAACAAACCAACTCCAGCCACTGCTAAAACACTTCAATAATTAAATTCAAAATTAAATCCCAACTAATCTTCAATTCAAGGATCCTTAAAACAGCAAATAATAATTAATATAGCTTTTGATTTGCAATGAGAAAGCCAAGCGTAGAATAAACTCTATCTTCAACACGTCTGTGTATTATTGTTTCAAGGACTAAACTTCTTCTAAAATCATTTCATTATTGTAGTTTTCTAAAACTGGAAGTATTTTTTAGATAGATTTGTATTGTTTCTTTTTCCTGGATAAAAAAGTAAGCTTAGAAATGTGGATTAAGAATTTATTTTAACATCCTTATACATTCAAACTATTCGTCTTCAACATTAGGACAAAAATAAGTATTAGTAGACCTGACGAAGGGCAAAATTCTTTCCGAAAGCTCGTTAATAAAAAGTTCCAATTCCACCAAACATTTAAGGCATCCATGAGGCCTTAAATCTTCCCAATTAAGTCCTAGAATTAAAATACTTCATATTCTTCCCAATTGCATCCTATTTTAATCCAAGAATATTTGGATTTTCAACCCTTTAACTTTTGTCAGAATTAACTAATCCAAATATTTCCTACCATCAAAATAAATGCTCCAATTCAATACATAAAATTTAATTGTACATATCACATATGTATGTATGTATGTATAAGTTATAGTTTAACTTTTGGCAAATTTGAATTAACAAAGCTAGTTATCTGTACATAAAATGTAGATAAATCAGTTGGAGCAAACAAAGCTTTAATGACTTTGACCTTGTCAATGTTCTTGTATTTTGTCTAAGAGTAATATGATCTGAAGTTTTATAACTTCTAATAACAGCTTGGGATTGATTTTTGATTCATAGCTTGTGTGCATTTACAAACATAATAAATAATTAATATGTGTTACTTTTTATTATTGTTTTATAATATAAATCATCAAATTGAAACTAATCAAACGAGTTAGTTCAGAAGAGTGTAGATCTTGTTAATTACGCTCTATAAATTTCAATAAAAAATTGAGCAATAATATTCAAATGCTCATAATTAGCAAATTGAGATCAATATTATTTATCAAATAAATCGATGCACATGCACATATCATAAATTCATAAATAGTTGTATTTTATGTCTATCTATTTTCCATAAGCACAATACAACTTTGCTACTTCTTGAATTTGGTTGAATTAACTCAAGAAATCATTAGATTTACCTGATCAAAGAAATCTAATCAAATCTAAAATGCTAAAACTGAATAATGTAAAAAATCTAGACGTTTGTCTCTGTTTCGTTGTTACTTTTCGGATGAAATGAATTTTCTACATTTTATAAAATGATAAAGAAGTTCAGGTTTTTAACAATTTCGACGTAAAAATGAAGGACTAAAACATAAGTGTTGACGCTGAGGTAATTTTTGTGCCCTTGAATATAACAAAGAGTTGAGTTTTATTATCGAAATTTGAGTGCTTTTGTTTTGTACTTAATGAAAGAAAGTACACTTTTCATAGACATATGAAAGATTTTTCTTAAAATTGAATAATAAATGTCAACTTATCATTTAATTGGGCAGAACCGAGCCGACAGAGGCCTACATACGTCATGTTTGATTTAAAGGTACTTACTTGATGATCGGAAATTGGTTTGGCTGATAGAAGTTTGTTCAAGTACATATTAAATAAAAATCCACAAGGACGAATTGGCGTTCTTGTTAAATGATTTAATTTTTACATAATCTTGGACAAAAAAGTATTGAATGAGTAATTAACTATAGTGGCAAAGTATTCTGTTGATTGAAGGTTATGTTGTAAATATTGACATTTTGCCTTAATAGTAAATTGAACGAAATTTCACGTGATTTCATCAAAAGTTCTTCTTGTCTGCCTTATCTACATATGTCCAAAGACATTTAATTAAACTGTAGATATTTGAAATGGCATGCCGTACAAGAGGATTATTGTCTTGTGTACGTGTGATGAAGATATATTGCTTTTGATTTATTTACTCCTATTGTTTTTAGGTGTTATCCAAATCCAAGAAACAACTTAACACTGCTGCTGCTGCTTATATTTATCATTCAGGTCATTATCACAATTCAGAAACATAAACTTTTAGGATCGCTTGCTAGGTTTTCCCCAATCATCGTTACATATAAGGTGAAGTAGTAGGGACACAATACGTAACATTAATTAAAATTTGTTTTCTAAAACGGGGTCACCACACCCAGGAGCAATAAGAAATAAAATAAAATTATTATAAAATTGGATCGAACAAGATATTTACATATATGAATGATCTAATTCATTGATTCCAATTGATTTGTAATGTTCTTATATAAGAACTTATCTCATCGACACATCTGCAACTCCAAGACAAGATAATTTTCTCATTATGATTCATTTACTTAACTGATCAGATACTTGTACGTCCACATCAAATGTTATGTTTGCTCAAATTTTTAACTGTCCTGTGAAACATGTTCTGCATCCATTTTCATCCTAACAAGCCTGGTTACCTTGCACTCTTACCATAAATTAACTTTCCTTGACTTGTCGCTTTACTCAAATTCACACATAAATCCGTTAGAATTATTTGTTATTACATCAGCGAACCAGAAGATCTGATCAAGGTGCATACTGCATACTAATAAAAATATTAAACTTAAACTATTTATTTACTCAAGTTAAGTATGGGTATTGAGTACAAGACCTATAATTAAAAATAAGTTTATGTATCATAAAAATTGGAATAACTAAACTAAATAGAAATCTTAAACGATACGATGATACGATTCAAATGATCAGCACTGGTCTCTTTGTTTTTCATAGCTATTAACAATCTTGTTACGATCAGCATCCTTATGTGTGGTAAAATCTCATTCTTTAGAATTAGATTCACTTTTTAAAATTGCATTTTATGTATAATGAAAAAAATTAACCTCTTTTGTTGCTCGATATCTGCAGAGTTTTCAAAATCCAAATCGAGAATATTATATGTATAACCATAATAGGTTTCCGATTTAGAATCTCGTAATTCATAAAATGTTGATATTTCACACAGTTGTTAACTGATGAGATATGGGAGTCGCATTTATGCTGGAAATAAAGCAAAATGTGATTAATTATGAGGAACAATGCAAAATGAACGTCAAACCGAGCAGCGGCATATAAGTTAAACTTCTATTAGCATGTCGACTTAAGCCAAACAAATTTAACGTTGGAATGTTATGTAACAAAGATTGTGGTAGTAGATTCGTTATTGATGGAATTGAATTACTAATCAACCAATTTCGAGCCAAGGGATACCATCAGGGATGGGCAAACAAAAGACGACGCAAAGGAGGGGACTCTTCCCTAATGTTCAATTCTTTGACTGAGACGGAAAGTGAGAGTAAGTATAAAAAGAGCTTGACCGACTTCTGTAACTTATCAATTAGTCATCAAATCTTGTCAAGTGAACTGGTTAACAAGGAATTCTAACATAAATCAAAATGTATAAGGTAAACACAAAATTCAAATCAGAATTTTATCAACATTTTAACATTATCAAATCCAAGTCAACGTTAAATCATTTAAGTAATCCAGAGGAGCCATTTATACCAAATATTTTTTTTCGATTTCCCATTATCCGAACAGGTTGCAGTATTTTTAGCTCTTTTTGCATCCGCCTATGGTGGTGCTATTCCAGCAGTAGCTCCAGCAGGAGTAACATATACATATTCCGGACTAGCAGCTCCAGCAGCAGTTAAGGTAAGCCCAATGTTCTATTTCCTAATTCTATAATTTTCAAGCAAAAACTAGGTAGAAATTTGCTGGGAAATGTTGTTGCAACTGGTCAAAAGTTTCATATTCATTCAGTAATTTCTGCATGCTTTTTTTTGTTATAGATTTAAAATGATCTATAATAGTTTATTGTGGACCTTGTGACAATTTATTTAGGTTCTTTGTGTAAATTAAATTTGTATTACATATTATTGATTCTAGTATGCCCAACAAGTTCCTGTCCAACCTGTTTATCAAGCATACCATCAGGCCCCAGTATACAATGTATAAACAAACTATTCAATTTTGCTTTTTACTAATCATTAAGTAATTCAATATGACAATAAGACATACGATAGGATTTTAGGATATTTGCGTTGCTACATCGGAATTGATACAAATTTTGCATTTATTACAAATATTTCGTAATGCAAAAAGGATTTTATGACAAAGCACGTACAATTTTAATACAATTCCTTGCAATACTAACAAATATTATGGCAGTTTTCCGCTTTAAGACAATTAAGATTAAGAAGAATTTTCAAAGAAGCGTCACTTTCACTCTCGGCAGTCTTTTGCTCATAGTCATAATTATAATGTAAAAGTAAACAAGCTTCACTTTAGGTAGGAAGAAATGTTCCCTTTTATTCTTGTCCTTGTTTTAGCGTCTTTCACCAAAAAGTTTTGGCCTTGTATATTTAGCTCATAAAATATTTCGACCAGTCGAGACTCGAGTCTTTTATGTCAACATATCAAATTGCTTTAAACCAAATAACTAAAAACCTATAGTACAAATTCTGATTAACTTTATATTTTTTTACTTGAATTAAATAGACCTATGCTGCCCCAGCTCAAGTCGTTAAGGTCAGTTTAGATTTACTTTGTGTAATTAACAAAAAAGTCAAGGTATTGAATTTTTTGATTATTTTCTTTTAGACTGTGCAACCAGCTTTTGCCTATGCTCAACCAGTTGTTAAAGTGAGTGATTCTTCATGCAAACTTTCACAAATTTTTCATCACATTACTTCAAGTGTTGATAAACTTTTAATTTTTGTATAGGCCGTTGCTCCAGCCGCAGTTGTCAAAACCGTAACCGCAGAACCCTATGACGCCAATCCCCAATACTCCTATTCATATTCAGTTTCCGATGCTCTTTCTGGAGATTCCAAATCCGCATCCGTAAGTAAAAGCAAGCCATATATTTCGAAATCAATTTTTATCATGATACATGGTTATCTTTCCAGGAAACCCGTGATGGAGATGTCGTTAAAGGACAATACTCACTTGTTGAACCTGATGGTGCAATCAGAACAGTTACCTACACCGGTAATAAGACCAATATTTGTAAACAAAATACCATAAAATAATAGTACGTTTAATTTTTTAATATTTAATATTTTTAGCAGACCCAATCAATGGATTCAACGCTGTTGTTGACAGGTATGATTTTGTAATATATTTCCTATGGTTCAGTTTTTCAATGGAGATAATTATTTTCTAGATCTGCTCCAACCGTTGTAAAAACTGTCCAACCAGTAGTTCATAAAGTTGCTGCAGCTCCAGTTGTTAAAACCTTCCAACCTGCATACTATCAACCTGCTCAAGTAGTCAAAGCTGTAAGAACACTTTAATTTTTGTCTGACCATTTCTTTATGGCAAACAATTGACTTAAAACAAAATTAAATTCTCCAGGTTGCTCCAGTTCAACAAGTTTATGCCCAGGCTCAACCTGCTGTTTATGCTCAACCTCAATTCAATACAGTTCAATATGCCCAACCTCAATTCAACGCCGTTCAATATGCCCAACCTCAATTCAACGCAGTTCAATATGCCCAACCTCAGTTCAACACAGTTCAATATGCTCAACCAGCCGTCAAAGCAGTTGCACCAGCCGGAGCAATCAATACCTTCAGTTATAATGCACCAGGACTAACTTATGCTTATTAAATTCTTTCAACGAAACAACTGAACTCCTTATATAAATCTTAAGTATTTTAACATATCTTTGTTAATATTTTTGTTCTCAATTATATTATTCTTTAATGAGCTTTCTTTAAATATGCTTTAATTTATAACCTAGTTCACACTGTCTTGTCTCACAAGTACTGAACAGCTTCAATCGCATTCGAAAAAACATGAGTATAAAATAAAACATTCCACAATAAGAAATTCTACAATAAAAAAGTTATATTTATTTTCGATAGTTTAAAATTAATAGAACCGTGTTTCTTATACTTTATAATCAGTTCAGTAAATCGATACATCCGAAACATTTGATAAAATATGTGCAAATAAGTTAAACAATTGCGTTACTAAAATTTATCTTGCAATCATCGTCTTACATATTAAAATTCATTAAAAAACCAACCAGAAGTAAAGATACAAATTGCAATTACTCTACTCCAAATCCTTCAGTTTCTTCCACTGCCAACTTGAGTTTTTGTCCAAATACTTCCATTGACTCATATTTGGGAACGTCTAGTCGATTGAAACAAGTATGGGCCTTGGGTAAAGCTGCGGGACTCAAATTATCAACTACATGGATTGTAAATGGTTTGTTCGTTTTGGCAGTACCCTGGAGAGATGAGAATCCTTGGATCGGGAGTCGTGGGGACCCTGTGATAAATTTAAGTAGTTGAGCTAGTTCTCTCTGAGAATATTTTGAAACAATTTGGAAGAACCAAGACGGAATTGGATCGGAAATTAGGCAATTCTGCAAATGAAAACAAAATAATGTATTAAAACAACCAAACCTTTAGAACCTCAAAAATTGTTAAACTAAATTACTTTGCACTTGGTCCATTTCTTCCACTCTTGAACACTAATGTGGTCGCGTCCTCTCATGATTTGTTCCAACTCTTCTCCTGTCCAACCTTTTAGAGCTTCAGGTGGAACAACTTCATGAAACCCTTTGAGAAGGCTCAGAAACTGTGTCTCAATTCCTGATTTAAATCGTTGATTTAAAAATAACTGGACATAAGACTCTTTATTTTTCTCCGTAACATGAATCTGCGAACCATTTGGTATCAAATCTAATGTTTTAATTTCTCCAAAAAAATTTGTTGTCATTGAGAAAGTACTGTCAATCGGGTCTTCCGTCAAGTCCGTAACTCTGCAATTCAAAATCAAATATTAAATCTAAGTAAAGGCGAGGATTATTTATTTGGCCATGAACTTACAATATCCATTTCAATCCCGAATAAAGTTGTTCATCTACAGTCTGAACATCTTCCAAGCATACAGCCTCATTAACCAACATTTTATAGAAGGGTCGGGTGAAAGAAGCCTTGATTTGAATTGAGTGAAAAATAGAAAGTCCCAAGATCCGTCCAATAAAATGAAAGTACGATAAATGATCCTGGTAAAATAAATCAATAAAAATCATCAAGCAATCTTGCAAAAAACTTCCAGACAAGTCAGTTATACTTACAGGATTGATCCCGGACTCAGGATTAATAACAACGCTTCGTTTGCCTTCGGTGTAAAGAAATAATCCATAATTTGGACTCAACATATCTTTTGTGAGAAGGCCCAACCATTCCCTTGCAACTCCACCATAATCTAATCCTTCTTCAGATTTGAACTTAACCATTAACCGTTTCCTTAAATCTTTTGGACGGAGCCGAGAGATACACAGATAGGATGACTAGGATTGAAAAAAAAAGCTTGGTTTTAAAAACGGATTAAAGAATGTATTATATTTATATATATTCCAGAAATCTTACCTCGAAAATTTCATTCCGATCCACAGCAACTCTGCAATGACCCGTAACGGGCTGGAGTAACTGCAATTGCATTTTTAATTGTTTTAACTTTGCTCCGAGTTCTACTTTCTTCTCTTTACTACTCCCATTTTGATTATCACAATTATTCGTTTTCAACTGAGAGTTTACAGAGATTAACTTATTGTTTGACCGTCCAGATTTATTTGCACCAATCTGAGTTTGTGGTTCAGCTCTTTGAGTCGGACCAAGTCCTTCGAGTCCATGTTGTATAAATGATTGTGAGTCAGTTCCTCCCACTGTGTTATCAGGAACTGAATTTGAGGTTCTTTGTTGTACTTGGACAGAGGGACTAATAAGTGGAGAAATCGCATTAGGGATATTAAGATTGGAAGGAATCTGAGCCTGAGAAGAAGTTTCAATATTATCTCCTGTGTACTGTTCTATGAGCCGAGGATCTGTAAAATGTGTTGTTTTTGTATTATGATCTACAAAATATAATTTTCCACTAGGTGTATTCCGCTTCTCCCATCCTTGAGGAAGTGGAATTTGAGATGAATCTGGTGAACTTGCATTTTTAGGTACTTTGGGATGATGCCAGGACGAAACTCCATTTTGCAAATTGAAATAAAATACTTGGCCTTGTGGGGTAACTCTGATTTCTAAAAATTGAATATATAACATTATGTATTGAGCGAATAGAGTAAACAAGTATTGAATTTTACCAAAGTCCGACGGAAGGCTGGAACTACTTTCCCGTTTGGGTGTGTTGGGAACTTTGTTAGTGAGTCTAATATTATTGTTGTTACTTGTACTTGGTCGGTGAGATTGGATTCCATTATTATTTGGACGAGTCGGTGGGCTAGTGATTTTACAATCAGTGAAAGATCTCCCTTCCATCGCGACTGAGTTATTTCGTAATGCATCCCTGGACATAAGGCTCACAGCGATTTGACCACGAACTCCATCGGATGAAGACGGTCCTCCTTTCCCAAGCTGAAGCAATTGAGCTACATAAAAGAAAAACACTCAGAACTTGCTCACAGCTATCTATCACAAGGAAAACTCTTTACAAACTTACGTCCAGCATCCTTTAATTTGACGATTGACTTATGACTAATACGAACACAACCGAGAAAACCTGAGGTAGATTCTTCAGAACTTACTTTTCTAGCATCCCATACAGAAATTGTGATGGAATCCGTGGGCAAAAGGGTACTAAAGGAAAATACAAGTTTGAAACTAGGATCATTGTACAAATCAAATTCGTCATTTGTCTTACAGATCAAAATATGAGTTCCAACTAGGGTCTAGCGTATTCTTAATGCTTTCAGTCGTAAAACATTGGCTACTACTTCCGTCAACTGAAAGCTTGCAATAAGGAGATGGAAAACCTATTAAAAATTGACAAATAAATAACATAAAGCAACTATTTCATAATTTATAGAACTTTAAGTACTTACGGAAGAAGTCTTTCTTGACGAGATTCTTAGCTCCATAGACTGTAACAAAGTAAAAGTTATCCTTTAGGTTTATGTACTATGAAGCCTTGACAATTTGATTGATTTGTACTTACATTTAACCCGGATTTTAGTAGTAATTGGACTTGATGAGGAGGGATGAGAATTATTGGAATTGCAATGTGTTTGATTAGGTACTTGTGAGACAAGAAGGGAAGCTCCAGGAACCCCTGAGCCCAATCCGCTACTACTATTGCTACATGACATCTTTCCGTGTCTGTGTCTGTCCTTGAGTCTAACAATCTAAGGCACTCTTTGGTCTTGGAGTTTTCGTTTCTTAAGCATGTAATTGGTTGGAATTCAATTTGTTTTGTTTATTAAGGAAGGATTGGGATGAACGGTTGGATTTTGTTCTGGGTATCTCTTGGTAATTTCCATGGTTCATGATTCTGAATCCGCAGTACAGATAGGATGTAATTTAAACATTTTGTAGTTGATATGAATAAGAAGCGATATGATTTAATTGGTGTTCCGATATGAGATGAGTCTGTGATTAGGAAATTCTTCTGTTTTGTGTCTTAGTTTCCAATTGTTGTTTGAAGTTTGACTGAGCGTGAGGATAACTTATGGGAAGGTAATTAACTGGATAAACTAATAATAATTACTGATTGAGAGAGAGTACTTAATTAACTAAGGTTGGTCCTTTGAGCACCTTCCTTCCATTCCACTCACTCAGAATCACATGTACTTCCACCCACACAAACAGACAGGAAGTCAGAGAGAGAGACAGAAGAATGTGTTTTTATTTACAAACTCAACACTACACCTTGTTACTCTTTACTTTAATAGAAATAGACTAATTTCTTCTTTCCCTCGAGCTATCACGTAGAGTCATGCTCAAAATAACATCAAACAAACAAACCTC
>JAQGCY010000699.1:0-14897 GCA_034700645.1 Xenylla mediterranea | reverse complement strand
GTACCTACTTATCTTCCTGCTACACAGTTCCTTTCCTTTGACTTTACTTTCATTATTCTGCATACAATAAATCATGGACCCAAAGCCAGCTACAACTGGAGTATTCCCATCATCATCATCCTCCAGGACTCCTGAGTCTGATACAAGTTCAAATAAAAGCCGTGGTATTGGTTCAGATGATCCAACTGGTACTGGGTTCAATCATCGCAACAAAGATTCCACATTGTTCTTTCGAATGGCTGCACCGTCCAGTGAGGTAAGGCTAACTAATTTTCTTTTAATGTGAACCTTCTTGTCAATTGTGAGTCATTTTCTTTTAGTCCCAAATCCAAGTTATTGAATGGCATATGATGGACAAGTGGAAATTTTTCCCTCTAAGCATGACAAGCTCATTTACAATACGGTGCATGTTGTATCCATTGACCGTTGTCAAAACTTGTATACAGGTAATTAAAATCCATTCGATTTAAACACAAATAAATTAATATTCTTTGCTTTTTCATTTAGCTACAACAAAGAAATTCTGTTTATTCAAGCATGTTTGATGCATGTCGTAAAATTTATGGAGCTGAAGGATTTGCAGGACTTTATAAGGGGTTTTGGGTGTCGGCTGTACAGATTGTTTCGGGTGTATTTTATGTTTCCACTTATGAGAAAGTACGACACTTGCTCTATACAAATAATATTGTTCGTGATAGTCATGTGCGTGCTTTAATTGCTGGTGGTTGTGCCTCTGTGGTGGGACAGGTAAGACAAAAAAAAATCATTTTTTAGTTAGTGTTCTAAATTTTAATTATAATATGATAAATTCCTGGTTTCAGACCTTCATTGTTCCTTTCGACGTGATAAGTCAACATTTGATGGTACTAGGACAAAGTGGTGGTATCTCTGCAACTGGTGCTAAGTAAACATTTACAACCATTTCAGGAATTCTTTGCTATTCAAGACTTTTTTCTACGTATAGATCTGTTTTAAACCCTTTGAATATTCAATATGAGGGTAGGTCACGATTTCAAGTAACCAAAGACATAACCAGTGAGATATATCGACGTGATGGACCTCGAGGATTTTATCGAGGTTATTTAGCTTCTCTGGGTACTTATGTTCCGAACTCTGCTATGTGGTGGGGATTTTATCATATTTATCAAGGTGACTAGGGGGGGATGATTAATTTACCCGATTCAAGTGAAATAAAGCTCGCACAAGTTTTAATGATGAACTTGTTTTTAGATGAACTTGTGAAAATAGTACCACCTGGGATGTCACATTTACTTGTCCAATGTATGGCAGCAACACTTGGGGGTTTTACGACCACTATTCTTACGAATCCTTTAGATGTTTGTCGTGCTAGGTTACAGGTAAGTTCATGTGTAAGTACAGAGACAAGATGAGAAAACAGTAGTAGTACGGTTACTGGGAAACTGTTTCATGAATTCCAGGTCCAACGTTTAGACTCATTTCCAAGAACCTTCCATATTTTATGGGCAGAAGAAGGAATGAGAATATTCACTAAAGGGCTCACCGCACGGCTCACTCAATCTGCAGTGTTCAGTTTTGCAATAATACTTGGATATGAAACCATTAAACGTTTTAGCGTTAAAGAAGACTTTAAACACAAAGTTAGATGGTAGCATTACAAAAAGAAAATAGAATTATCGTGTTCATAAGAAAAAATGGTTCATCTCGTACCTCGGTGAATTACAAGTTACTCGGAAATAGTAACTTTCTCCAAATAGCCAAGCCAAGAAACAACTATTTAAGATAATTATATCCATTTCAGATGACTAAGTTTAAGA
Source organism: Xenylla mediterranea (assembly GCA_034700645.1). Lineage (NCBI taxonomy): Eukaryota > Metazoa > Arthropoda > Collembola > Poduromorpha > Hypogastruridae > Xenylla > Xenylla mediterranea. Next base: position 13,101 of record JAQGCY010000699.1, on the reverse strand, counting down.
AGGATCAAAGTTAACATGAATTTGACCAACTGACCAGCATAATTTTTATCCATTTAGATTTAAGTAGATGAGCAACGGCCAGAAGATAAATCAACACTTCCAGGACATTTTGCTCCAACAGCAAATTAGATTGAACAATAACATAACAGTGCTAGTCGAGTACGGTGTTTAGTTCTCTTCCTTTAAAATGCCTTAAAATGTAAATTAATTATATTCTAATTGTGACGCTCAAGAGGACAAAAAATAATATATCAAATCTATAGCATTTTCTTTTTGTACTACGATTACAACCGAGTATTAAAATTGTTAGTTTTATAAAATACAAATTTTCGAGTAACGCGAGATAATAATAAAAAAAATAAATCTCTTAATCATGGTCTATTCTGGTAAAGGTACTAAGGTTTTCTTAGTCTTATGTTTTTTTCGGGCGGATGGATTCACGATTTTCTTGTACCATTTCTTACTGCTAGATTTGTCTTTATTTTTAGTCGAAGGAAGGATTGGGGATTCAGATGAGATAGAAATGGAATCAAAATTGCTTGAGCTTGAGGCCAAAGAAGAAATGCCAGAATCTGACTTGGGATGAGTTGGAGTATTAGGATGAACGTTCCCAGATTTTTTTTCTGCATCCCACCATACTGGATCAAAGTCTGTAATATCGCGATACGACATGAGTTACAATTAGTTCAGAACGACCACAATTAGTTTTCTTACCTGTCAAGTTACTTGTAACTTGGGGGAGAGGTTGTGGAGAATTGAAGACGACCAATGGAGGTGCCAAAGATTTCCCTAGTCGGTCCCAGAAATTCCATAATTTGCCTTGCCTTGTGTAATTAAGGCAAAACGAGTACCGAACACTTAGTGGTAGGTCACACTTTTTGTACATACATGGAATAATTTTACGTTGTCTGGTTTCTGCAGTTATATAAAGTTTTATTAATTTACTATTCATTTATATAATTATATAGCTACAGAACAAACATACCAATAGCTAAAGCTTGTGTATAGGAAACCAGGAATTGATTAGCTGGACTTTGGATAAAGCTTGGAGAAAATATAACAAGGAGTCTATTACATCTTTCTTCGATAAGTTTACCGATTACTTCATTTTCAAACATCACACCAGGTAGTAAGTCTCGGTCTCGTAAGCACATCTAAGTAGAAGAACATTATGTTTCAATTTCAAAACTTTTTTTAGCTGAAATGAATTATGGTCACAGTGTACGAAGTACCTTTAAGTTGTATTCCTTTTCCATTTTTTCCACAATTTCCATTGCAAAATCCGAATCCTCATCTGAGTACAGGATAAAGGCATCAAACCGACTTAATGAACTAGAATTTATATCATCTAGAAAAATCCAAATATATATATTTATCAAGATCAAACACGGCTATTTCCTTAAACTTCTAACTCTTAAAGTACAAATTACTGTACCGTAAGTCACAGCGGTTTTATCCAATGTCTTATCTATTGAAGGTACTTGTGTAACTACTCCGTTAGCACTGCTTAATCTCTCACAATAAGATACAACATCACTGTCTAACGAAAACAAGAATAAAATGTTGAATTTTGCCAAAATACAATGACAGCATCTTAAAATGCTTATTAAAATAATGTACCGAACAATGTTTTGGCATCTTCCAGTACATCATATCTGTCCATTAAACATAAAAAGGCTTTGAGATCTTCGACAGTCTTATTAGAATTAAAGTCCGACGAGTTTCTTGCCCTTCCAAATAATTTAATTAGTTCTTGGGTTGGATTTGGCTTCCCTTCTAAAAATATCATTGTTTCTGAGTTAATGCCTAATAGTTCAGCCAATCCTCTCCAGTCTCTGAAAAAGTGTTCAAATCAAACACAAACAGATTCATATGAGCAAGAATGTTAATTGGTATTTATATGAATAATGAATGAGAGTTTCTGCATACCTTGGAATCCCATTTTCTGAGGGTATAATTTTAATTGGATTGAGAAGGGTAGAAAGTAATGTTATTGTTGAGCACTTGAGGCAAGATAATGGACCATTATTTTTATCATTGGAGCTAAAAATAAGTTGGTCATCAAAGTTGAAGTCTATTAAGTCGGAACCAGAACCTAGAGGAGCTGGAGCTGAGTTCATCCATGAACTTGATTCAACGATATTCGGACGTTCTGGATCTAGACTTAGTAAATCCTGTTGAAGGTCCATAATCTTGTCAGGAAAGTGACAAGAAACAACTCTACTCAACACTTTCAACTCAATCAAACTCAAAGTCTCAAAAATAATCCCCAAAATAAGAATTTTCAATCCAATTGAGGAAAATTAGGTCACGTCTGAGGTCGCTTGGTTGGACAGTAAGCAACCACCCTGTCAATCATAAAAATTTCATAATTAGTACACATTCCTATCATACATATTTACTTAAGTCTAAAGAAAAAAGGAAAAAAGCCTTACAAGTTTTGGATTGTGGATTATTGGAGATAATTGGGTTAAGTTGACGTTGAGGAACTCTTAGAAATTTTTCTAGAAGGAATCAATATCACGGAACCAATATAAATGAATCCTTTGAATTTCTGAGCTTTCTGGTCTGGATCTGGAAAATCAATGATTTAGTAATAATAATAATAATAGTTTCACTACTAGTCCAGTCCAGTGCAAAAAGTCGATCAGGAATTAGAATTTGGCTTGAGGCAAACTGTTGAATTTATGCATTAAATGAAGCTAAGAGTAACATAACAGCTGTGCAATTGTAAATTGTGAAATACTCTCGCTCGATCAGGTTTCTTTTCTTTTGCTTGCTGCTTTAATTAAACATCAAACAACAGTCTGTAAAGTAAGAATGAACTAAGAATTGAATTTTAACTGCAGGGCAAGGGCCACCAAGGGCCCAATCACCTATCGATAATCGATATGCTCAAAAATCTCCTATTGTTTCAAACTTTCGTTTACTTTCGATACTGTATGTAATTTATTAACTACGCATTTACTTCATTATTGAAACACATTATTTTGGTCCACTTGAAGGGAGGAGACAAGGGATGATTTTTTTTTCCTGATGACGATGAGCATATGATAGTAGTAATGGAATAGTAAAGTAATATGATGTTATGTTGATGACTTCCACGTGCGTAGAGAAGGCCTTTGCCTTTGCCTTAGCCATTAGTTCTAATACTAATACTTGGTAGTAATTTCCTGTGGAGAAAGTTTATTGAGAGAATTGAGGCTTTTGGTTTCTGCTTCTGAACTTGAGGCTCTTCGCCTTCTTGTAATATTTAAGTTAGAAAGGAAAGCATTGGCCCCAACTAAAATAACAACAATATGAAAACGGAGGTCCGATTCCTAGTGCTGGTCATATCAATTAAAAAATTCCAATGCACACGCACACCTGACAAAAACAATTATTTCTTCCAAGGGATTATTGTAGCTCCAACAACAAATTTTCTCTGTGTGTCAGGGATGCTGGAATGCGAATATTTTGTGCATGAAAAGATGCAAATTTGCAAATACCTAGCTACTCGATTCCAGTTTCATACATGGAACATAGTCATTCCATTCCATTATATATAAATAAATACCTGAAAAAGTTTAAAACAATAAGATAAGCATTAAAATAGTAAGCGTAAGCGTCTGGAAGAAAAAGAACTGCAATTCCTGGAGTAGTGGAATTGCATCCTCATGTCATATCCTCAAATCTCTTTCTTCATCTTCTTAGATGCTAAGAATCGCGTCATTAAGCTGGCACTACCCAGCATTTTTAAATATGGAAACATAATTCAATTGCATTTAATTTATTTAAATCTTTCCAACATTTTGTTTTAATTTGAAGCAGAAATATCGTTATACCAGTTTAATTTTTGATTAGTTTAAGCAAATGGAATGAAGAGAAAAATGAAGTGAAAGAAGATTTTTTTGATTCTCCACTGCGTTAGTTGGGAGGTTCAGGTTTTGGGAGGGCCAGAGCGTGAGGGTGAGAAATGAGAATCTGAGAATCTAATTCTAAACTTCTAAAATTCTTGCGTGTGATCTAAAAATCTAAAATCTAATGCTAAACTTCACCTTTAGATATAGTATAATAATATTCCCTGCATGTATTTATTTCTTCGATGTATAACATGACATAACATAACCTAATGACATAAAGACAAAACGCAACAGAGCATGCATTGCATTGCGTTCGTCTGTCTATCTCCATCTCCAAGCTCTGTTGTCTGTCTGTCTGTCTAATTTACATGGACAATTGACGTGGACAATGGACATGGAGCGATTGATGGAACTGGAAATCAGATGTTATTTATACAATATAAAATAGTCAGGTATGCATGCATGTATAGCGTACGATTGAGTTGATCATTCACAAACATTCCATTGCATTTTGCTTTGGATTTTCGATGAGGAATTGAGGATCTATCAGTTCTATTAAAGATTAGAAATTCCTCATTCTATCCCCTTTTTGCTTTAGTTAAATTATATATAGTATTTTATTTTGGTTTGTTTTTCCTTATCTTTGGATAATATTTTCTTGGTTTGGATTTGGTTGGAGTTAGTTTGAATTGGAAGATGAAAAGGAAAAACCTGAAATGGATTATACACATACTCACACACATCAATGTTTATTTATAATTCGTATATTTTTTCGCATTAATATTTAATATTATCATCTTCTCTTAACTAATGGACCGTCCACAAATCTTGTAATGCATTAGGTCGGTAGGTGGATGTGTTGACCTTTTGATAATCCTAGGATCACTTCTGATCTTGTTAGGCATAGGCATGTTGCAAAAGAATTTGTTTAGAGGGTCAAAAATCCCAAACAACTGATTACGATATTTATGTACCACCCCTCATCCATGCATAATGATAATCTATTACCATTAACCAAGCTAATTCGCATATCCATTCATCCCCTATTTAAATTCCCTATTTCTGTCTATGTGCTTCGCTTTTGCTGTGTTATGTTAAAACTAAAGATCTGTTAGTATAATTGTTTGGAAATTTCTAATCTTTGCCCATTATTTCAGGCTTCAGATTCCAGTGATTGCTTAAATTCAGTTAATGCAATGACTAAACATGATTTAGATCGTAGAAGCAATTTAACATATCAAAACAGAGCTATAAATTGAACTGAAATATCTAAAAAATCAAAATGTAAAATCTCATCAGCATGCATAATCATTCAACATTCAATTCCAAAATGAAAATTGAACTTGTTATATGAATTAATGAATTATGATTATGAAAAATCCCAGAGTAGTAGAACTACCTAAAACAACCGTAATTTGGGTTTTTTCTAATAAGTATAATAAACAATCTTTTTTTCCTTTTTCTAGTTTTGCATTTGATTTGATGTCTGTTTTGTTTTTGTTCCAGGATTTTTTTTACGGACGTGAGCGGTGAGCGGACAGAGTTGATGCTTTCAAGATGAAATTGAGTTACTGTTTCATCTTCTTCACGAAGATGATACGAGGGGAAGGGATGCGGATTGTGGATTATGAATGATTGTAGATCTTAGGACATTAAGAAGAATATGCAGAGAGTGAGAAGATGTATTAGATGTATTAGAGGCATGTCATCGTCATGAGAAGCACATGGTGCTATGAAAATGAATGAAGTGAAGGGTTGTAGACAGATGAAGAATCAAGTCCAGACCAGAGCAGACTAGGCCCTTCCAGTGTCCAGGATAAATGGGGTTACGGAGGTTTGGATAGGACTTGGCTGGCCTGGCGGTGGCTGGGCTAAACTTCTAATGTTGACTAACATTAGAAGTTTTTTGGTGGGTTTTGTTTGATGGAGTGATGGAGAATGGGTCTGCCTGGAAGTGTCGGGATGGTTCGGTTGAGGCTGCTCTGTGCTGGATCTGGATATGCTATGCCAATTGCCAATGCCTCTACTTCTACTACCACCGCGTCACCGTCACCCAGACCAAGACCAAGACCAAGACCAAAGACTAGACCTTAGGATAGCTTGTGAGTTATTATAGCTGCCTGGATGGGATTGGGAGTGTGTTGTTGTGTGTGTAGTGACTACTGAGTGTAGTTGGGCATAGGCGGAGCGGGGCTCTCCTGTAGTTTGCTTGCTTTGCTTCCTTCCTTGGGTTTCCTATGTATTAAGGACAAGGAGGACATTTGGTGGATAAACATTGTACACTAACACTACACTAACTATGACTATGACTATGAACTAGTCTGACTAACTGCAGCTGCAGAGAGTCCGGATTTTGTATGTGTATTGGGTTTGTTTAGTAAGGAGAAGTGCTATGTGGTGGTGGTGGTAGAGACTAGAGCTGCCTATGCCTAGACAGGCCGAGTGCTTTTGGGCTGTGTAGCTGTAGCTGTTGTAGCTGTAGAGTTCGAGGTGCCAGTTGCCAGAGTTCCATTCCATTTCTTCCAGTAGTGGCAGTTCCAAGTGAAAACCCAGTTGGAAGTACCCTTGCTCATGTGAACTGGGAGCAGAGAGACAGAGGAAGAGACAGTGGGACTATTGGCAGTGGTAGTGTGCTAGAGTAGACAAGAGTCCGAGTGCCGTGAGTGAGTGACTGACTCGGGTTCCCTTAGTTTCCTTTTAACCGTTCGAGTCTGAGGACCGTGGTGGAGCGAGTAGTGCTCTGGAGGATATGTGTTCTTGGGTCCTTGGGTGTAGTGAGGATTTGGTAAAGTGCTTCTGACTGAGACATGGGACAGAGCCAGTAGGACCCCCTTAACTTCCCCCCCTTCCACTACCCTCAGCCTCTTCTCCATCTCTTCCACAATCTAGCCGCAAAGGCAACAGGAGTCCCGGTCTCCGGTGTCCGGTGTCGGAGCGGAGACCTAGTCAACTCGGTTCTCTTCAGCCCCACCACTACTACGGGACTAGTGGTAATGGCTTGTTGCATGACAGAGGAAGCTCGTGAACAAAAGAGAATCAACCAAGAAATTGAAAGACAATTAAGGAGGGACAAGAGAGATGCACGACGAGAGCTCAAACTTCTTCTCCTTGGTAAGTGGGACAGTCCGGGACGCTGGGACTCTGAACTCAATCCCAGTCACTGCTAAACTAATAACTAACCCAAATAACTTCCTTTCTTAGGCACGGGTGAGTCGGGTAAATCCACATTTATAAAACAGATGAGAATTATTCATGGGGCCGGGTACTCGGATGAAGACAAAAGAGGGTTCATTAAACTCGTCTATCAAAACATCTTTATGGCAATGCAAGCCATGATTCGTGCCATGGATCTCCTTAAAATCCAATATGCAGACTCTGCAAATAATGTAAGGAACTAATAATCATTAGAGAGTAATAAAATGAAATCGAACAATACCTATTGTCCATTGTTCTCAACTTTTACTTTCACTCTGACATTGACCTTCATTTTCCTTCTCTATTTCTCTTAGGAAAAAGCGGATCAAGTTCGTGCAGTTGATTATGAAACAGTAACAACGTTCGAGTCACCTTATGTTGAAGCGATAAAAGCCTTATGGGGCGACGCTGGAATCCAAGAATGTTACGATAGGAGGAGAGAGTACCAGCTCACTGACTCTGCCAGATAGTAAGTTAATAATTAACTTTCCCAAGCCATTAAAGCACTTCTGATTCCGGGTTTCTTGCTTTCAGTTATCTGGACGACTTAGACCGAGTGTCAGGTCCAGGGTATTTACCTTCAGAACAGGATATTCTGCGTGCTCGTGTCCCAACCACAGGAATTATAGAATATCCCTTTGACTTGGATTCTATTATATTTAGGTAATGTAACCACTCAAAACGTTATTAAATTAGACCATTTCACAGAATTTCTTAATTGGTTCAAAGGAATTTCCGTTTGTAGTTAATGTTTAACCTTACCTCGAGAGGTTATGTTCTATCATTTAATTAGATTTAACTAATTCTGTACTCAATTGGTCAAGTAAACGTGCTAACCGGCTCATTTTTTTTATTCCTTCCAGAATGGTAGATGTAGGAGGCCAAAGATCCGAAAGACGGAAATGGATCCACTGTTTTGAAAATGTGACTTCCATAATATTTTTGGTGGCGTTAAGTGAATATGATCAAATATTATTTGAATCAGATAATGAGGTAAGTTACACCAAAAAAAAGAGCAAAAGAACCTTTGACTTACTCAAGATATTTATAGATCAATAGATCTAACATTTACATTAACTTCCCTTCGTATACATAGAATTGTAAAGGACAAAACTTTTCGTTTTATGTTCTTTTTTTTCTTCTTTTGTTGATCATTAAAAGTGTGTACTTTAAGTTTAAAGCTGAGTATAATAAGAATGGGTTTAAATTTCTTTTGTACGCATAGTTTACTTACTTTCTCTTTCTTTTTTTCAGAACCGTATGGAAGAAAGTAAGGCCTTATTTAGAACCATTATAACGTATCCATGGTTTCAACATTCTTCAGTAATCTTATTCTTGAACAAGAAGGATCTTTTAGAAGAAAAAATTATGTATAGCCATTTGGTTGATTATTTTCCTGAATATGATGGTAAGTGAATGAAACTAATTATTCTTAATTGATTCACATCCATAATCATGCTTCACAAAATCTCCTTCAACTTTAAGCATTACCATGCTAAAAGTCATAGTAAGAAGCCTTTCAATTACTTCATAAAAGTTAGACAGTTATTTTTTGACACAAAGCAAAAATAGAAAGACTAAGAATATCCATGTCATCAATTTCTTACATACATTTATTAATACAATTAGGTTGCTACTTTTTTTTTATGTTTAACCACACAAAGGCTTTGTCCTAATTCTTCATTTATTTATTGATAAGGTTTCCATCAGGAATTTCATTTAACCAAAGTTAAGGTCAAGTAAAGTTTTGACTTTCTGCGAATGAATTTATAAGGTTTCTTAATCTAATTTTATTGAGAAAAAACTTATAATAATGTAATTAATAAGCCAAAGTTTTGATTATTAAACTTTTTTCAAACTTTTCCTTCCATGATTCATTGATAGTTTTTTTTAAATAATATTATTATTATTAGGTCCAAAGTGTGATCATGTTGCAGCCCGTGAATTCATACTTAAGCATTTATATTTGAGTCAAAATCCTGATCCCGATCGTATGTGTTATTCACATTTTACGTGTGCTACAGGTTAGGAGAGTAAATAGTAAAGTAATGACTAATGACAGTGACAGTAGATCTTTATACAGTTACAGTTAGAATGTAAAGATGAAGTAAAGAAACTCATTCATGAATGATAGGATAGCATTATTATTGAGGTTGATGTAGTTTGACAATGCTAATAAACACGCTCATTCTTCACATTCCAATTACTATTCATACATAGAAGAGAAAGAATTAGATCTAAATTTTAAGCATCATTGAACATTATTAATTTCTACCTTCGATCTATAATAGTGCTAAACGTTGCACTTTAGGCTAATGTTTTTGATGAGTTATGAATTCCTGAGATTAAAGCACTTAAACATGATGAATCTAATGGATATATCTTAGGCATCATACGTATGGAGAAGTTGTTACGGTTAATAAGTCACCTAGTTAATTAATACTGTAGTGAATTCATTAATTGAGAGTATCTAATAATAAATAATCATCTATTTTAGACCTATGACATGCTTGTAAAAACGTATGAAAGGGAAAGTAAGGAGGCATTGAGTTAATGTTTCTATTATTATTAGGAATGAGTTTGTCTATTTAGTTGTTTCCCGTATTCTTTAAAGATGAATATGGTATTGATTTGTTATGTGAACCAGTAGTTTTAGAAGTCTCCTGAAATTGATAAGGCTTGTTCAATATCATTTTATTACCACTCAGATTCATGATGAAACTTCTTCTTGTTCGTAAATTAGTTTTTCTTTAATCACATAGTATTAGCCTATTTCATACCTTGTCTTTTATTCCTTTTGCTTGATCTTAAACTTGGAGGCTAAGTTAGTGATAGAAAGGGATAGACATGAATGTACATAATATTTTTTTTTTCGGTTTGGTTCGGTTTTCACCGGTTTAGTCTTTACTAATTCTCAATGAAACCGAGTTTTCTTCTATGAATTCTGGGATACTCTCTTTCTCTCTATAGAAGTAGAACTTAACTTGTACTAACAAACCAAAACGAAAGTTGAAACTACTGTGAATCACATAACTCTATATGTACTATGTAGGCAATGCAAGAAAGACAACGTGTAACAAAAATGAGTTTATGCTATTTCTTAAAAAATAGGAATGAATGAACATACATATAAATAATATTTAACTGGGTCTTATTTACCTCAAATAAAAATAAAGTTTACAACCAGAAAGATACCTGACCAATGTCAAAGGAAAATTATAATTAGGTGATTATAAACAATTTTTATATGAATTGTTACAGCTCCGAAAAATGTGTATCGTTTCACATATTTTTAATATTTCTCTTAAAACCAAAAATCTAACATCATCCATTTAGCTTTAGATCTGCTAACAAGAAGAAGCTAATCTTACATAACTACTGTGATATAGCTTAATTTTGTACAGTAAATCCGAAACAATAACCAGGAAACAAGGATAGGGGCATAATTATGGAACACATAACAAGAGTTTAAGGAATATGTTTATATCCTTTTCTTGTTTATCAAAACCAAAATGATGATCATTAGATAGAATTTTGATTTCGGAAAAGACAAATGAAACATTGAATTAGGAATCCATAAAAGAGAAAAGTGTATAAGAGTTGAGAGCGAAGACCTGAACAATAGTAATTGGATACAAGAAAGAAAAGATTCCAAAATATTTATCCAAATGTTTTGATCTAAATAATTCCAGTAATGAAAAAAACAGAGGAAAATGATGATGAGGTCATATTACTTATATTATTGATTACTTATTATTAGGTGAACCGAAGGTTACACTTTATTCGAACATTCGATTCCTACGTCTTTTTCTTTTGTCTTACAGCAAATTCATTTTATTTTGAGGGTAATCTTTACCAAAAAAAACTGTCAGGGAAAAGCAACTCTTCATAGTTTAAATTTTACTCAAAAGAAAGGAATTGGATCTTGGTAATCATTGTTTTTAAACAATTTCTTTGGTTAGAAAATAAAGTTAATCTTTTGACTGGTTGCTAATTTGCATTTCTGAATTTAATGAGGAAAAACACAAAAATTAAGTTAGCTTTTAGCTTTCTTTTAAATTTTGAAATGTTTGTATATCAGTAATTTATTTAAGCCTGAACAAAAACGCTACTCAGAATATCGATTTAGTTAGTTGAAAATAAAGTTTATGTTGCTAATTACGTATAAAAAGAAAACATTGAGTCAAGAAGAATTTACGATAGATAGCATCAAAACTTTACTTACCTTCGTATTATTGAGTTTTCAAAAAAAGGATGGTTGACGAATGATCCAAGTTGGAAAGAAAGACAATCAAGAAGGAAGAGGAAAAAATGTGGATTTTCAGGTACCCATAGTCTAGACGTTGAATTTACAGTACACTTTATAATTGCACAGATCATACTAGCGAATTAATCTTTAGTTAATCTTAGAATTATCCTTCCAGTAAAATACTATTTACACTGCATACAAAGGGTTTAGCTTTTGATACAAAAATCCTAGGCAATTAGATGATTATATTAAGCCTGCTAAAAAAACGTTGTTCGGTGGAGGTTTAGTTACCTACTCAGTTGCACCGTTGACTATATTTACTATTCAGCACATATTGGACTAAAACCTTTGTAATTTGAGTAGGTGTAGAACTATGCCAATAAGAATATAAGTAACAATAAGTCGTAATAAAACTATCAATCCTTTCGGCATTAATCATGTTTATAAAGCCTTTATTAATTTATAAATGTACACAATTTTAATGTCTTTGTTTTTATATATTACAGGCCCACAGAGGGATGCCATCCATGCCCGAGAGTTCATTTTACGAATGTTTGTCGACCTCAACCCAGACAGTGAAAAAATAATTTATTCCCATTTTACCTGTGCCACAGGTAAAGAGAAAGACAATTGAGCACTTTTTTGCATCTTGCATAAATATAAGAAATTGTGTTTAAATTTTATATTTTTCTTTGCTTTTGCCTGTGTTTTTCGTGCTTCATTGTTCATTGACAATGCAATTAATATTTTATGTTAATGCTGAGCTGGTGCTGGACTTTTGGTTATGGTATTTTATACATCTTACCTAAGAGTGGGACATTTTAGTTTCGATAATCACACATGAATCCAGCTAGGGCCACGACAGATTAAGAATTACAATATCACTCATCGACTCATCAACTACTTGAATTAGGAATAAGGTTCTTAGAGTAAAAAGAATTACAACGAGACGGCTATGAGTTTCTTTACTTCGTCTTATAATCAAATTGTCAAATGCATGCATCATCAACACAATTCTCTGCATTTATCATTGTTCAAATAATCAGCCGATTTTTAATTTCACTATGATACATAACCTCTTTACTCTAAAAAATGACATGATGAATTGATTCCACTTTTTTGGTATTTTAGTCAAGAAGGACTATGGGATTTTCCTTTAGCAGGGAGCAGTACCAACATTAGTATTATGTGGCTTCTTTTATCGAGTTGAGAGTATTAGTATTTAGTTTTTGTGCCTCTTTCTGTCGTTAGTTTAGTTTGTTGGTCAGTGTTTTAAAAGAATGTGGAAACTCTTAATGAGTTTAAATTAAGGAAGAGGAATCATGTATACATATATAAGTAGATAACCACAATTAAATGTTTCCCTCTGGTAGTAGTTGTTAATTTTTTATTAGTAGTTGTGGGACAAGTAAACGCTAGAGCCAAAGTAAATTCAATGAGGAAAAAAAACCCGTCATTTTTACCTTGCTTAATACGAGAGAACTTTATGATAACTGAAGAAATAATAATAATGCGTCTGTTCCTAACAGAATTTTCTTAGGCTGGGCTTCTAACCTTTCTAAGAGGAAATTTCTGTACGGTAGATATGGTTTAGTGCTGAACGGAATAGTTAGGAATTGAGCTGTGTTGATGATGGGAGCAAAGACTAAATACTAATCGTAATTTCATAATTAAATAAACTAAAAACATAATAGAAAATCGTTTTGTGACACTAAAGCAAAACTACTAAAGCTCAAATGGGCTTATTGATTGGTACTTATTTTTTGTAATAATATTATTATAGATACTGAGAACATAAAACTTGTCTTTTGTGCT